>JAASGD010000403.1:0-23645 GCA_023334115.1 Globisporangium megalacanthum
TCGCATGAAGCCCAGCGCACTTTCAACACCGGATTGGAGTGAGCGTGCGTACGTGCTTGAGTGCGTGCGTGCGTGGCTCCATCCACACACAACCCCTGATGTTTTTCAACATCACCCTTTCGAAAGAAACTTGCAGCGAGTTGCTCGCAGAGAAGGAGAAGGTTCAGATGTTTTAAATTTGGTGGCCAAGTGTCCATTTCCGTTCGGACTGTAGGCACCAGATAGTAAGCGCTTTAGACAGCGAGTGTCGTGTTGCCGTGGTGGTCCGCCGTAGAGGGCTGTCGGTGTGGCAAGTGGCAACGCGAGCATGTCGCTGGTCAAGATCAATGTGCTTTGGTGGTGGCTGCTCCACCCGCAAGCGATTGCGGGGACACAGCGGACTCTCACATGGAGACGACTTGGACAGATCATTGACCTGTACTGTATGTATGACGAGAGAGGCACTCGCGCACTCGGATCGTAAAGTGTGGGTACAGTATAGCCCCGTTTCATGGTGAGTGAACGCACCACAGCGCGTCCCAGTCAGAGTTACACACACATGGGGACCGCCTTTATTGACTACGACTTCGACTATCAACCAGTACAGTAGCAATGCCTACTGTACGACGTTCTCGTGACGTCACCAGTGTCAATCCAGTCCATATTATCCTCGTATGTTACAGGCAGGCGCCTCAATGTTTGTGCCACGGCTTCAGCGGCGTGACGAAGCGGAAGGGCACCTTCCGGTCGGGCACCTGACCAATCTCGTCCGCGTCGTCCTCAAACTTGAGGATCACGTACGGCGCTCCCTATCAACAGACCGCATCCAAACATCGACATCCACACGCAAACGTCAGCGCCTCACAACCTCTGTTCTGTCCGCTACGGTACCGTATTCTGGTACGCACTCTCGGGTTCGGGACGCGGATGGTGGCGCGGTAGAAGCTCGTGGTGTTGGGGTACATGGCCATCACGCGCTGGTTCACAGCGTACTGGATCCACTCGCCGTCTGGGAGCACGTCGCCCAAGAGCTCCACCACCTGGTGCTTCGGCACGACGTGGTGGCGGTCACCTGCGTCCACGTCCTCGACCTCGTACGAGTTGCTCGCGTCACTGAAACGCACAACGCGGGCCAAAATCCACAGCTCGTGGCTCCGTGCGACTTTCGCCGCTACGTAGCGACCGGCAGCGAGCGCAGGCTCGTTGCTGAGCGCAAGCGCCGCTGCCGCCGCTGTGAACTGGAAGCTGCCCGACGGTGTGGCCGCTGCTGCCACCGGCGCGTCGCCAGTGGTCGTCGTTGTCGTCGCGTCTGCGCTGCCCGCTTTGAGCTCGCGCTCCACAGCGTCGATGCCCTCCTGGAGCTGCTGACGCTGGCGCCGAAGCAGGCGGCACGCGACCGCGAGCCAGTGCTGCAGCCGGCGTGCGTACTTGCGCTTTGCATCGGCGTCCAGTTCGAGTGGGGAGGCGTCATCGTCGGCGTCAACGTTGTCGCCCTCGGTGCCAGCGGGCGGGGCGAGCTTTGCGCGCAGCCGATTAATTTTGGTTGCGAGTGCGTCCATGCCGTTGTCCAGTAACTGCGCCGTCACGAACGCGTCCACCGCCTCCTGCGCGCTCGGCGGCGCCCGCGGCCGCTTGCTGCTTGTGCTCGCCATGGGTGTCACGAAACTGCCTTGCAATTTGTATGTTTATGATGGGGACGTATAAAATGTGCGCAAACAGTACGTGCATTCTCTGTGTGGTATGCGAGCTAGAACAACTTGCTGAGCGACGGGACGCGCATGCGCTGCACTGATCCGTCCGTGCCGCTCGTGAAGAAGTAGTTGTCTGTCGCGACTGCGTCCGTCACACCCCACGACGAGCTCGTCTAGAGCCGCCACAGCCGTCGCGACACGAACGACAAGTGTCAGAATACAAGCCCCTTCCCCCATACACGCGACACTGTCGGACACAGCTGAACCAGCAGCACAACAACACACGCACCACGTTGATCGCCATGTTGGATGCAGCGTCGCCCAGGAACGACGGCTTCGCGTGCACTTTGCTGAGCGACGTGACCTCGCGGAAGATCGGGAGCGACCAGATCTTAACGTCGCCACTCGCAGAGCCCGACAGCACACAGTGGCCGCTCGGGTGCAGCTCAAGTGTCGTGATTGCGGTCTCGTGCGCGTTCGAGACAGTGTGCAGCACGCGTCGCTGCCGGACGTCAAAGACGCTGATGGACCCGCCTTCGCCGCCCGAGATGAGCAGCTGGTGCGAGGCCGAGAACGCGACAGACGCTGCGCCGGCGGGGTGGCACACTGGCGCGGCGACCAGCGCCTTCGCGTTCGGGAGCAGCAAGTCCCACACGCACACGCTTCGCTTGCTGGAGAACACGAGCATAGTACAGTACAGCAGGAGAGGATGGGGAGGGGTCAGTGCCGGTAGTGGCGTGCATTCCCTCCCGTCAACACCACCACCCACACGCACTCGGACGAGCTCCCGACAGTGGCGACACAGCTCCCTGAATTGATGAACGTCAGCGCCTTGGCGCCTTTGTCGTGACACTGCCGTTCGACACGCGACGACCCATCGTCAGCCAGCGAACGTGTGCGAGTGCGTCACTTCCAAGCCAATCATCCGAGTCTGGCGCACGTACCTCGATCTGTCGGTAGCAGCTCTCGCGATCCAAGTTGCTGAACTTCCACATGAACAACCGTCCGAGCATGTCGACCGCTCCCATCTGTTTGACAGCGCCGGGTTGCGTCAAGACAACGCTGACAAGCCGCACATCGCAACGATGGCCAAGGTCAGCAAAGCTTTTCTCAACGCACCTGCTGCCCTAAGCTGTCGAACTTGATCTTCTTCACGTCCCGCCTCGACGACAGCGACGGACTTGACGGATACGACTGCACATACACACAACATACCGTATCAGCCACTGGATCGAACGACACGAACGTACGCACACCAGCGACAGCAATCGGAAAGACGCTGACGACGGACCGCAACGACGTCATCTGTCTGGAATCCGCACACTGCGCTCAAGCTGTCGAACGACCAGAGGTGCACCTTGCCCTTCTGGTTCCCGGACGCGAAGAGCGGCAGGAACGGGTGCGACTCGACCGCTGCCGGCTTAAAGCTCGGCACTTTCGCGTCCGACGGCGACGACCCGAGCGACGACGACGACGGAGACCCGACTGCGAGCATCCGGCTCCCGATCGACAGCGGGGGACCAAGTGCAGCACTCAGTTCGCTCGCGTTCACGCCTCCCGACGCGTCTGTCGTCGCGGTTCGCCGACGCAGAGGTGGCGCCATCGACGGGTGCGGACTGCCGTCCGAGAAGAAGGACGCTTGCGGGTTTGCGTACATGCCCTTGAACTGGAACTTGCCACCGTCCGAGTAGTCGGCAGAGCCTGTGCGGCAGATGCCCTTGCTGCTGCATAGGATCAGCTCAGGCGTCTCTGTCGCGCGGTTAAAGCACATGCTCTTGAGCGACACTTCGCTCCGGTAAATGCAGCTCGTATGGAGCACGACGGGCGTTTGCGCTTGCATCCGCTTCTCAAAGAGGTCGACGAGGTCGGCGGCACGTGGCGTGCCAGGCGTCGCTTTCGCTCCTGCTGCGGTCGAGAGCAGGATCTTTTGCGACCGCGTGAGCACTGGCTTCTTGGATGGGAAGTCCGGAAGGTGTCCCCAGCGGATCTCGTCCTTGATCTTCTCGCTACAACACTCGAGCTGCGCGTGTAGTCGCAAGAGCAACTCGTCTTTCGCCGTGAACACTCGCACGAGCAGCAGCCACGGACAGCGGGCACACGAGCACCCCAAGAGTTGTCGCGTGTCGCGGTTCGATGACGTCTCTTTCTTTGGCGATCCACTCGCACTGAACGACGACACTGGTGTGCTCGCACTCGCACTCGCACTCGCACTCGCACTCGCACTCGGCGACGTTGTTGTTCGTGAATCGCCAGCGCTTGTCGCGTTCACGGACGCGAGCTCGAATGGCCGGAAGAAGAGGTCTGCAAAGTCGCACAGCAGCTTCCGCGCTCCGTACCGCGCGAGCTTGGCGACGTACGTCGTCCACGCCTGGACGAGCTTCTTTGCAGCGAGGGTGGCTGCGCTGGTCGGATGCGCACCGTCGACTGCAATCTTCGAGACATGAGCTGGCATTCCACCGGCGCTGATCATGAGCACGAGCGTCCAGTACTGACAGTATGTGAAGAACGGTGACGCCGCAGCTCCGATCGAACGCTGGAGGCGGTTTGTCTTGACGTCCGAGACGAACGCATTCAGCTCATCCTGTTGCATCTCAATGACGCGGTAAAGCGTCGGGAGGTCCTGCTGCAGCGACGACGTCGTGCTGGCGCCTGAGCCAACCCCACTCCCACTGCCAGAGCTGCCGACACTACGGTCCGCCGAGCAAAACACGCACACATCCGACAGCGCAATCTCATTGAGCTCGTCCAGCAGCTTCCTCGGCAGCGCGTCCTTGTGGGGGAAGATGATGCGGAGCGACTGGTACAAGCAGCACGGACTGCGCGTGTAACGACTGCAGATGCACACGACCGTGTAGATCGCGGCCGTGGCGATACGCACGTACTCGCTGCTGGCCATACCGACACGCTCAGCTGGCGCTTTCGAGTAGTAGTAGCTGAGCCAGAGCAGGAGGCGTGACGCTGCTGCTAGCAGCTGCGAGCACGTCTGGTCGATGCGGCGCGTGTGTCGCTGGTCGGTCGACGATGCCAGCATGTCGCCAAGCGCTACGACCGCGATCCCTTCCGTGATCACTTCGATAAAGTGCGGCAACGCGCTCGGGAACTGTGGCAGCAGCGGCGGCGTCGTCGTCGTCTCTGGAGCAGGAGCGCTCCAGCCAGAGACGAGGAAGTCCAAGCCAGTTAAGCGGTACGATTGCACGAGCGCGTGGATCACGGAGCTGCGCAACGCGGTTTCGACGAACGCGTTCGCAGTCTCCAACACCAAGTCAAGCGCAAACGCTCCGCCTCGAACGACGAGGCTCGCTATCTCCTTGTTGATGCCGCTTTCCAGCTCTGGGATCGACGACGACACGGTCGAGACTGCTGGGCTTGCGTGCATGGTCCGCACCATCGCGTCTCGGATCCGATCCAGGAACTTGGCGTACAGCCAGTCGACTTGGGAACCGAGTACGGTGACGAGAATGCGGTGCCGAGTCGCCAGGAACGCTGCTGCCTCTGGCGTCCTTGGACTCTCGCGGCAAAAGGGCCGAAAGAAGCTCGCAAAGTCGCGCTGTTGGACGAGCGCGATCGTGTGCAAGCCGACCGCGTGCGCCCGACTGAGCGCCAGCGTCTGGAGCCGCACGATCTGCGTCTTCACGCCGATTCGCAGCGGCACGATCAAAGGCTGGAGGTACCGGACGATCTCACTCGCCCCCAGCATGCTCTGACCGAACGCACGCCAGTAGAGTGTGTGGGTACTGCCTGTACTTGCCGCTGACGTGCTTGGTTCAAACACGCAGCGCATGGTGGCTGACGGCACAGTGAGCAGGCACTGGATCCCGCTCTGCGTCTCGCCCAGGAAGTACTTGACGAGGAAGCTCATGTAGACGTCTCCGTACGCCTGTGCCCGCGTCCAGACCGACGTCTTTAGAAAGTCTCCGCACACACCTTTGACACTGTCTGCTGCGGCGGTGCTGTCGCCTCCAATGGTGTGGAGCGAGCGCATGCTCGTGCTCAGCCCCGTGAACGAGAACTGCCCGAGGTCGCCACTACTGGCGCCACTGGCGCTCTGGCCACCCAGGTCCCACTTCTCTGTCAACCGCGCGATCAAGAACGAGAGCACGAGCGTCGGGTCTGCGTGCTCCGCGACTGCCATCGCCTCTTGCACCTTCCCACCGAGCAGGAAGAACGCCGTCGAGAGCTCGTACCGGCGCTTGGCTTTCAAGACGTACGCGTTCTTGATCGCCGCGTTCTTCCAGCGCGGCTCGGAGAAGTCGTTGCTGAGCAAGTCGGCGATCCGACTCTCGTTCCCGATCTTGAAGAGGCTCGCGAGCAGCTTCGTCTTGCCGAGGAGGACGTAGAAGAGCGCGACATGGAACGGGTCGCGTGTCGACGCGTACTCACTCTGCGCCGCTCGTTCCGTGAACTGCTGCAGCTTCGCGACGCTCGTGACCCAGAACGGCAGCCGCAACTGCTGCATCTCTCGCCACGACATGGTCGGCGTCGGGAAGCACTCGTGCAGCAGTTCGTCCTGGCACTCGGTGAGCGCCCCCCAGACAACCTGCTCCGAGCAAATCCCGACGTCTTTGCAAGTGTCCGACACACTACCCTCATCGCTCTCGTCACCAGGACGACCCACATCGCCTGACGAAGTTAATGCACTCTTCTCTTCGCTGCTTTTCGTCGCTGAGCCGCCTTCGAAAGACTGCAACGGCCACAGTAGGCTCGCATGGAAACGCAACGCCGCCTCGTCCTTTCTCCTGCTCGTGTCGCGTTCCCACGCAACGGTTCTCCAAAGTCCGTTGACGATCAAGAGGAACACGTCGGCGTCTTGACGGGTCATGAACGTCAGGACGCTCTTGTGGCTGTTGAAGAACGACGACAGCTCCGTCGTTTCGAGCGCCGACGGAGCGGTTGTCGTGTCGTCCGCACGTTGAGAGTCCCCATTCGTCAGGCTGCTCGACGCGGATGACGAGCGCGGTGCGAAGAGCATCTCCGCTCGGTCGGCGCTCCGAGTCGAGCGATAGTCCGTCGCGAACAAGTCGCTCGCGCGAGCCGGAGCATCCGCGTTCAACGACGTCGACACGGACGCTCCCGACGACCGCTTCCCGCTCAAGTACACTGCCGACCGCTCTTCGTCATCCCTGCTGTCGTCAGTTTGCCCGAGAAGCGTCGAGAGCGGCGATATCGGCAGGTCGTCCAGCTGCGCGTCGTCCAGCATGCCGAAGTAACACGCCTTCTCGTGCTCGACAATGGACGCTCGCACGTGCTCCAACACCTTCTCGAGGCTTCGAAACGAGCCGCGCAGCAGCAGGAACAGCAGTGTCACTGGATGGTACGCTGGGAACGCCGCCTTTGGTGGCAAGTAGGCGTTCCGGAGCGGATCGTGCCTATCACCGATGGACTGCGAGACCCGGAACGGCAGTCCACCGTGCATTCCTGTCGCAGACGCGCCACTGAGATCGTGGAGGTTGACGCTTGCGATGCTCGACTCGAGCACGAGCAGCGCGTGCGGGTAGCTGCTGAGCGTCGAGATCTTCTGTGGCTTGACGCTGAACCGACTCGACGACCACGCCACGAACCACTTGGTGGTCCCCGCCTGGGACGCGTCGCATTTGATCATGCCGATCGTTGTCGTCGACAGGAAGAGGAGCTCGCATTCGCGCTCGGCAGTCACTGGCGGAGTCCACTCGAGCGACACGACGACACCGAGCTTCTTGTGGTCGATCAGCACGATCCCTTCGCTGTCGCTTTCGAGCAACGGCAGAATGCAGATGCTCCCGTCCACGGCT
Source organism: Globisporangium megalacanthum (assembly GCA_023334115.1). Lineage (NCBI taxonomy): Eukaryota > Oomycota > Peronosporomycetes > Pythiales > Pythiaceae > Globisporangium > Globisporangium megalacanthum. The sequence goes on from JAASGD010000403.1 coordinate 7,439, forward strand.
GGCTGTCCTGCGTTACGTCCAGGGCTTTCTTTCTCGTACAGCACAGCGACACGTCCGCACGCACTCAGCGCGACTTGCTTGAACACGAGCTCCTCTTCGACAGCACGGAAGCTCATCATTGTGACGGCCTCGTTCTCGGCAGCAGTCGACGCTCTGATGACGTCTCTGACACTCGTTTGCTGCACACTCTTGACGTCAAGGAGGTCGTCCGTGTCGGCGAACGTCCACACTGTGAACTGGAGTTGCGTGTCGATACTGGCGAACACGAGCTCGAACGCCTCGAGCGATGGGACGCTGGTGATGCGCACGAAACTTGTTTGCGGGATTGTGATCTGCGTTTTCCGAAACAGTGTCACTACCATCGACGGCGTCGCTGTTGGCGATGCCGTTGGTAGCGATGGATCAGCCAATCCGAGCTCATCATCGCTGTCGACTGTCGCTGGTGCTGGTGGAGAGGGTGGGGACGGCGTCACGTGTTCGAACGCAAACACCCAGACGAGCAGCTCGTTGCCGCTCTGCTTCAGACCTATCACGACGCAGAAGTCCTTCGATGGCTGAGACGACGACTGTTGCGTGTGACCGAATAGAGACGACGACGACGCCCACTCAAGCTTCTTCTGCGAGTCTGGAACGCGGAGGATTGCCATGTCTGCCAGCTCCATCGGTGCGTTGCCAGTGCCGTCCGACTCGTCAACGGAATCGACAAAGCACACGGTCGCACTCGTGGACGCTGTCGTGCCAGGAGTCGGGGAATTGCCACCTTGCGACAATCCGCTCCGCACACTGCCTCGCTCAAACGACAACGCTGACGCTGATGCTGTCGTTGCTCCTCGGCCTTCTACAGGACTGTCGCTCGTCACGGTTATCGCGTGCAGTTTCCCGTTCGCAAAGAAGAACAACACGCTCTGCTCTTCAAAGCACACTGAGTGCGTCACCACACTCATCGCTGGAGTCGGGTGCGACCGACACTCGACGTGTAGGTTGCGCAGCGAAGCACTCGCGCGGAAAATGTCGAGTCGGTTGCCAATGGTCGACACCGCAACCTTCGTCGCCAGCGGCCCGACACTACTGTGCTGATTCGCGAGCGGCGGCGCTTGGGTCGACGCACGCACTTTCGGGATCGACAGCGACGTCGCGTCGCCGCCGTGCTGCTTGGCTCCAAACATGCAGCTGCATACGTCGCCAACCTCGCAGCTCTGGACTGAGTACGCGACAGCGCCTCGGGTGTTCCCCCGCCCGCTGTTGCTGCTAAACGACGCAATGTCGGTCTGCAGCCGCAGTCGCGCGACTTTCAATTGCGTCTCGACTGATTGCGGCTGGTACACGATCTCGACCACGAACGCCGCGCTCCCGTTCTCGCGGTCTAACGACCACCGTCGCCGAAACCACCGTGAGCAGTCAGCACACGAGCCCGCTTCAGAATGCATACACCGACGCACCTTTGTAGTCGGACGAACTCACGTCGATGATCTCAGCGTCGACAAGCTGCTCGCGGAGGCCGCTGAAGATAAACAGCAGCGACAGCCGTGGGGTCACTCCCTTGAGCCACAGAGTGAGCACACAAGAGGTGTCAGCACGACGACGCAGAGCCAGGCAGACACCACTACGCAGTCAACAACTCTAACAACACTAGCACGTACCGAGTGCGGAACGTACTCGGCACGGAACAAGCACAGGTCACCGTTGTCGTGAACTGCGTACACGAGGTAGACTGCAAACGTCTTGCTCAGTGGCGCGTTGCCTGCGATGAACGCTTCGCCGGCGTGCGTGTCGGCCGTCGCGCCGCACTTGTCGCCGAGCAGCTTCGCGTTCATCTTGGCCGTGCCGCCGTCCATACGCTGACTGTACAGCTCCCCACGCTGTGCGTCTTCCAAGCGCGGGCAGCCGTAGTGGAACATTGCGAGCGCAGAGAGCACGTTCTCTTCGTCCAGCATCGCGTCTGGAATCGACAGGAGCGCACCTCCTGGCACCGGTCGAGACCAGCTATGGCCCACGAGTCCGAACGTGCGGATCGACGCACCTGTATCTCTGTCTGCGTCACTAAAGAAGCGCTCGGCGTCCGGTTGGACCAGGTAGTCGTCGCCGCAGAAGCTTTTCCAGAGCACGAACGACCGGCCCACAACGTTCTCGCGCCAGATCGACACGTTCCCGGCTCGGTCGAGCGTAAAGAGCATCTCACAGTGCGCGTTCCCAGCAGCTGCGTGTGTAGAGGACGCGCGTAGCTTGAACGTGTGGCTGTCGTTCGCCCAGACCACCTGCCGAACAGCACGCGAGTGGGCGAGGAAGCAGCAGACTGGCGCCCCGTCGTGGTCGAGCTCCTGTAAGTTCCAGACCTTAACGACGCGGTCGTGGGTCGCAGCTGTTGCGAGGAAGCGGCCGCTGCCACTCGTCGCGTCAAAGTGCGCGATGCCGCGGTCCGGCTCAGTGCGCAATGAGAAGCTGCGCTGTAGATACACCTGCGCAGCGTCGTCCACGACCTTCCAGATGGTGACTTTCTCGCCGGCGCCGATGAGCAGCAGGTCCTCAGCACCGCTCTCGACCCACTCGAAGCGGTCCATGAGACGATCTTCGCTTCGCCAGCGCATACTCTCTCGCCAAGTGGGCAGCTGTAGCTGCAGGTGGGTGCGCGCATAGTCGACGTCGCTCTGGTCGGCGGCACCGTTCGGTAGCAGGAGCACACCACGACCCTCGTCTACACAGAGAGCTAATGCACCACGCGCTGCACGTTTCGACGGGTTGAAGATCAGGCTGCGGACAGTGTCGCCGCCGGCGTACGTCTGCCAGAGCGCAAAGCGAGACGGACGCCGCGCATCTGTGCGCGGATGTGTGGGCGTTGTGGTCGCGTCTTGCGTCTCGATGAGCACCACGACGAGCGCACCGGCCGCATACGCAAGGTAACGCGCGCTGTCGATCGTTGCGACGCTCACAAGCTGTCTACAGCTGCGGGCGTCTACATCTGGTGCTGCGACGGCCGCCGCGGCGTCCTCGACGCGGAAGCCCATGTTCAATGCTCAGTTCCTCCTCACGTCTCGGATGTCGGATTCAGTTTGTGAGCCGCCATCAATTTCCTCGGGTTTTCGCACTATCTAATATGAACGACCATAGTCAATGCAAGGTAAAACCGAGCGGATCAAGTTGAAGCGACGACTCCTTTTCCCAATCAGCCGCAGAGGTGACGCATCGATCAATTGAGTGGAGATGGCACCGAAAAAGGCGGCGTCGCCGCTCAAGAAGAAGCTCAAAGAGCCCGGCGGCCGCGTGCACCTCGGCGGCGACAGCGGCGGGAGCGACAAGGAGCACGCGCGTGCGGATGGCAGCGCTGGTGGCAGCGCGAATGGCGTCGACGCGGACGAGATGGACGCATACCACGAGCCCGTGAAGATGGTCGTGGTCCCCGAGAACCAGCTGCGGCTTACGGACGCAGAGCTCAAAGAAGAGTTCTCGCGTGTGCTCACCGCGAACGACCCAAACGTGCCGAACAACGTGACGAAGTACAACTACAAGGAGCGCACGTACAAAGTGGACCCACCGGGGCCAGGCGACCACCTCTACGTGCACTTGTGTGCGGACGGGAGCATGTTACATAGAGAGTCAGAGGACGCAAAGACGCAAGCCGCGTTCGACCAGAAGCGTGCTGAAGAAGAGAAAGAGGCACGCGAGCTTGCAATCAAACAAGCAAAAGAAGAAGCGGACGCGAAGGGCGAGAAGGTCGACGAGGCGTCGCTCCAGTTCGAGTCGGGCAAGAACCAGTTCAACTACAGCGAGCGAGCCGCGCAGACGTACACGAACCCACTGCGCCAGCGGTCCGTCGAGACAGAGCCACCGCCAGTCGTGAGCTTCCGAGCGACAGTGACGCAGTGGGAGATCTACGACACGTTCATGGACGCGTACGAGCAGCACCAGCGCGAGCAGCTCCAGCTGCAGAAAGTGGCGCAGAAGAAAGAGAAGGACGAGAAGGACAGCGGGGACGCTATCTCAGCTACCGTGTCCGTGGCCAGTGGGACTACCAGCGTAGCCAGCGGCATTAGCGGCGCCGGTGGCAGTGGCGGCAGCAAAGGCAAAGGCGACGACATGGTCCACTCGGCTGCGATGGGCAAGACACTGCGTATCATTGAGCGCATGGTGAACCAGAACGCAGACGACGAGATCTTCCACGACTTCAAGTACTGGGAAGACGCGAGCGACCAGTTCCGCGAAGGCGAAGGCTCGCTCCTGCCGCTCTGGCGCTTCTCGAGCGAGCGTGCGAAGAAGAAGCAAGTGACTGCTGTGTGCTGGAACCCGCGCTTCGCAGACCTCTTTGCGATCGGGTACGGCTCGTACGACTTCCTCAAGCAGGGCTCGGGCGTCGTGTGCTGCTTTTCGCTCAAGAACGCGTCGCACCCCGAGTTCACGTTCACGACCGAGTCGGGCGTCATGTGCCTCGACTTCCACCCTCAGCACGCTGCGCTGCTCGCGGTCGGGTGCTACGACGGTACAGTGATCGTGTACGACGTGCGGAACAAGGCGAACCGGCCGATCTACACGTCGACGATCAAGACCGGGAAGCACACGGACCCAGTGTGGCAGGTGAACTGGCAGGAAGAGGACCTTGCGAAAGAGCTCAACTTCTACTCCATCTCGTCGGACGGCCGTGTCGCGAACTGGGTCTTGAGCAAGAACGAGCTCAAGATGGAGCCAGTGATGCAGCTCAAGATCGTCGCGACGGCGAAAGACGATCCGGACGAGTCGTCGCTCTCTGGACTCGCTGGTGGCTGCTGCTTTGACTTCAACCGCTTCAGCGAGCACCTCTTCGTCGTCGGCACGGAGGAAGGGAAGCTCCACAAGTGCTCGAAAGCGTACTCGGGACAGTACCTCGAGACGTACGGCGGCCACCACATGGCGGTCTACAGTGTCCGCTGGAACCCGTTCCACGAGCGCGCATTCCTCTCGTGCAGCGCCGACTGGACCGTTAAGCTCTGGGACCACAACGTCCCGGACCCGATCATGTCGTTCGACCTCGGAAACGCAGTCGGCGACGTTGCGTGGGCGCCGTACTCGTCCACGGTCTTTGCAGCCGTGACGAGCGACGGCAAAGTGCACGTGTTCGATCTCGCCGAGAACAAGAACGAGCCGCTTTGCGAGCAAAAGGTCGTGAAGCGCGCGAAACTCACGCACGTCGCGTTCAACGCACACGATCCGATCGTGCTCGTCGGCGACGACCGAGGCGGGGTCAACTCGCTCAAGCTCTCGCCGAACCTGCGCAAGATCGTCGCGAGCGACGACGACAGTGCAGCGCCACCCGAACTCCGGAACGTCAAGGCACGCTTCAAGAAGGAGTTTGAGAAGATCGACAAGCTCCTGAGCTCGAACGATAACAAGGAACGGTAGACCCGACAGACTTGGAAAGCTAGCAAGCAAGAGAGCGAGAGAGAGGGAGAAACCTGTATACTGTAGTGCATTGCTAAGCTCTCTCACTCTCTCTCTTTAGAAGGTCGTCCCGGCCGCGTTCTCCCGTGCGAGGATAGCTTCACAGAGCGCCGCCTCGCTCGTCCGCGCGAGAGCGAGGTGCTCCTGTGCGACGTCGAGGGCGGAGCGGCCGTTGTGGTTCATCGACTGCGCGTCAAAGCCGCACTGGAGTAGCCACTGGCACGCGCGGTACTGGCCGTTTGCCGCCGCTTTGTGCAGCACCGAGTCGCCTTTCTTGTCGCGTGCTTCGAGTCCGACGCCGGACGCGAGAAGGTAGTCGAGAATCGCAATGTGGCCTTCGCGAGCGGCCCAGTGCGCCGGCGTCCAGCCCATGTACCCTGGCGTGTCTGGTCGCACGCGGTGCTTCGCGAGCGCCTCGCACGCGCGCTTGAACGCTCGGACGTCGCCTTCTTTCGCAAGCTCGAGGAGCTCGTCGACCATCTCGAGCTCGCTCGCCGAGTAACACCGAGGACTCGAGGACGATCGCTGGACGCTCGAGGCGCCGTTGACGTAGTGTAGGTGCTGCTGTTGGTGGCACTCGACGTCTCCGAGCGAGATCTCGATGAGTTCACCACGTCCGACGTTCGTCTCGCTCTCGTCTTCGCTATGGCAGCTCTGCGTCTTCTCTTCGTCGTCGTGTGCGCGGAAGTCGGCTTCGAGCTCGAGCTCCTGCTGCGTCGGAGGACGGTGGGGCTGACGTCCGGACTTGGGTTCTGCTGGGCTTGTCGTCCGTTCTGGTTGTCGGAGCTCCACGTCCTTGCTCGCGTGACTCGCCCTCGGAGTGAGACTCGTGGCGACGAAGAGCAGCGCCTTCTTGAGCACCATCGTGAGCAGTCGTATGTGTGTGCGTGTGTGTGGAGGGGTGAGGCGAAAGCGAAAGCGAAAGTGGACCTTGGCGAGCGCTTTGAGCGTGGGTCGCGACATGACACCGCATAAGAACAGCGAGCTAAATGGGGCGGGAGGGTGCAGATCGTTCAGGTCCATTGTGTGTGTGCGTGTGCCTCCGGACGCGGTTCAACTCTATCTACTGTGTCGTGTACACGCCGTACGCGTCCTGTACGATCTGCTTGAGGCTCTCATAGGAGATTGCGGCCAACGATGCGTTCGAGACGCCTGCTTCACGACTGCTCTCGGTCTCCTCCTCCACCTCCGCTCCAATGCTGACGGCGAAGTCCCCGCTCCGGACACACGCCGACCGAATGAGCGGGTTCAGCGCGTCCATCTTGAGGCGGTCGCGGAGGATCTTGCCAATGTACTTGCTGCTTGCGCGGGACGTGCAGAGCCCAAGCTGCTGCAAACACAGCACGAATGCGTCGGCGTTCGTCACTTCGACGCACTCACCGACCCAGCGGACCTCGACCGAGAGAATGTGTGCCGGGTCCAGGAACGACACGTCAAGGGCGAGCTCAGGCCACTCGCTCGCGTCCTTCCCAGTGTAGCTGCCGTCTCGCATCACGCAGCGGACGAGGTCGCGCTCGTTCTCGTTCGCTAGCAGCGCGATCGCGAGCGGCAGTGGGAGCTTCGAGCACCGTGCGAAGCTGCGACCCACGGTGGCTTTGAGACCCGTCTTTGTGGCTTGTCGAGTCCCGCTTTGCGACGCTGTCACCGCTGCCGAGCAGCTGGGCTCGTACGGCTCGACGCGTGCGATGCACCACACTCTCTCGTCGGCCTGGACTGGAACCGCGTACATCACGTTTGCTTCGCTCGCGTACACGAAGCCGACAATGTCGGTCGGTAGGGACGCACCGCCACGCGCGTCCTGGAGCACAACGCGTGAGATATAGCCTCTCTGTGCCCCAAACAGCTCGTTGAAGCGCCGCACGACCTCGCGGCACAGGAAGCCCACTTTCTCACGCGGGCTAATGGGAACACGCAGGCGATGCGCGTCCACTTGCACGAGCACACGCACAACCTCCGGGAGGCGAGCAAGGACATCAGTGGAGTCCGTCAGCGGGAACTCAGCTTCGAGATGCCGTGATTCATCCACTCCTTCACGGGCACTGCCTTCTTCATTGTCGTCTGCACGCTTGTCTTGCTCCTTCACTTCAAGACCCGTACGCTCGTCGCTGGGCTCCAACGCTTCGCGACCGCAGTTGTCCTCACTTTGAACGGTGTTCGAACCCTCTCTGTCCTCACAGCGGCTCGACCGCGAGCTGGCTCTACTGGCTCTGTCATCTCTCAGCTGCAACCTCTTGCTTGTGTCCTCGCATGTGGCTGATGCAGTCGCTGGTGGGAGTTCGTCGCCGTCCGTTCCGTCGCCGCCGTCACTCGATCTACCGTCCGTTGATCTACGTAAGTCACCGGCACTGAGTTCCACGGACCTACTGACCGACGACGCTCGAGAAGTCGAGTCAGATCCGGATTCTGCCGTTCGACGAGGCCTCAACTGAGTGCGCTCGGCCGCATCGTTCGCACGCGTCGGTGCCGCTCCTGTCGGCGTCGTGGATTCGCGACCAAACATCTTCTTGTACGCAGCAAACGGCGGGAGCACGAGTCGAGCTGCAGACTCCTTCGAGTGCACAGCGAGCCCGACGACCTCGGACTCGAGCAGTTGCTGCTTCGTTTTGACAAAGTTGGAGATCACACTCGCGGCCGCGACCACTTTCTGGTTTGCACTCACAAGATCGTCGGCCACGCCGAAGAGTGACGCAGTGCTCTTTGAGTTCTTTCGCGACGGTGAAGGCAGCGGCGGGGGTGCGACTTCACGGCCATTGCTGTCGTCCTGTACTGTACTCGTCAGGCGTTCGTCGTCAAGGCTCGCTTGTTGGATCGCGTGATGGTCACTGACAGAAGCTATCGAGTCGGAGCTCTTGGTGGAGCTAGTTGGGTCTCCAGTTTCCGTATCGGCTGATCGCTGCGATGGATTGAGTGCGTTGGGACTGGTTCGAACGCGCCGAACGAGTCGTTGGATTGATCGCGCAGCACGTTCCTGCTCTCGCTGCTGTCGCTGTCGCCGACTCTGGTGCCGTGAAGGTGCTCTGAGGCGACTCACGTCGTCTTCACTCGTCCCTACTGTCGCGTCAGCTTGGCCTGCGCCATCATGGAAGAACCGAAGCATGTGAGCGTGGAAGAGCGAGCGGAAGTCGAGACTGCTCTGCAGCGTGACGTGCCCCAGCTGGTTGTCGCCGACGACGCTGACGTTCTTGAACAGGTTCTTCAGCCTCGCAAATCCGCTTGCGTCGTCGTTCTGGAGCAGTGTAAACTCGACCGTTCGGATTTCGAGCACCACGAAGAACAGCAACGCAACGACGTCGAAGTTGCCGTCGGTCGTCGCTCCAGTCGTTTTGAGCGCGTCTTTCACGAACCGGAACGCGCTGTGGTCCAGCTGGCACCGCACACGAGTCACTGCGACGTGAGAGCTCAGCTGCGGCTGGCAGTTTGCGCACACTCGCTCTCCCTCCGAGAAACTCGCACGCAGCGCCAATTGCTCTACGGCGACAAAAGACTCGACCGACGGACTCGCAGTGTGTCTAGCAGAGCACTTGACGCGTCCCAGCTCGACGAACACGCGCTCAGGCCAGCGCAGCAGCTTCATTGAGTGGGTACTCGCCTGCGCCTCGTCTGACACACTCGAAGTCGAGGCGCGCGGTGAACGAGTTCGCGACTCGGTCTTGGTGCCGCTCGCTCTCGCTCTCTTCAACCGGCTGCAGTCACAGCCCTGCAGCGCGCACTCGAGCATCTGGAACGCGAGCGGCAGTACCGGCACGAAGATCGCGTCGCCGACAAACTCTCTCGCCTCGGTCGTGATCTGAAGGTCGCTTGCGCACAAGACAAGCTTCCGGTCCGCCAGGTGACTGCTGTTGCTGGCCCGCTCTGATCCCAAGCGAGTAGGAGTGGACATGAGCTGCTGTATATTGTGAAACAGGTGGCTGTCGCAGTTGAGCTCGAGGTCGTTGAGCGCAAAGACTAGCCGGAGTCGAGGCGGGGTTGCGATGGCGACGTCGCTTGGTAGCCTGCTAGCATCCCCGCTGTCTCGCTCCGCCACAGACGCGTCGCTTGGGCTGCTACTGTGTCTGCTCTCTTGAGAGCGATTCCGAACACCACTGTCACTGGCGGTCGACGACGCGGGCGAACGAACTGGCGGGGAACAGCACACGTGCGTCTCGATGCTCTCGAGGCGGATCTGCTGCGCACACGCTCCGCACTTGATGAACGCCGACTGCGTCTTCTCATTGTACGCGTGGTACGCCTCGTTGAGCACGAGCGCCAAGTCGCCCTCGATCGTGCACGCGACCTTCTCGAGGCGCCATTTGACGACTAAACTCTTCTCTCGCAGCCGCTTGAGCTGCAACACGTCGCGATCTGGCTTGACCAGCAACACGAGTTGGTCCTGGAAGCGGCCAGTCACTTCGTGGACTGTCACCTGGAGCTCGCAGACGTTGTCGTGGTGGAGAATCACGTTGATCGCAGCGTGCTGCGCGGAGAGCGTGATGTGTTGCTCGCCAAGACGCTCGGACACAAAGCGGAACGTCGCATCGGCTGAGAATCGAAACGTGAGCTGGAGTGCGAAGCTGGCTTCGATACCCTCGTCGCTAGAATCGACAGCCGCCCCGACACTGTGTGTGCCACGCTTGGGCGTCATGACAGCGCCTCGCTGGACTTGGTGGTAATGCAATAGCAACTCGGACGTGTCGAGCCCAGCGCCAGAAGCCTTCGCGACTCGCTCATGCTCGGCTGCGCTCTGTAGCCAGCAGTTGATTGTCGAGTAGACGTCGAAGATCTGCACCAGCTGCGCAAAGTCATAGTCGAACTCAAGCATGTGGAGGTTCACGTCGATGACTTGCGACAAAGTCTCCCAGACGTCGTGCTTGGACGCGCGGTGGCCAAACAGCGTCATCCGCAGCGACACGGCGTGGTCGTGTAGGAGCTTTAACGGCGGGTGTGACGACGCCGGGGCGGTTCCTTTCCCGCTCGTCTTGCTCGGAGGAGCGTCCGGGTCGGCGCCACGCTCTGGTTGCGTAAGGAGGACGCTGCAACTGAACGAGACGAACCGGAAGCGCGTCTTGAGTAGACCATCCGGCGAGCGGTCGACACACGCAGTGAGGTCGCGCATGTCTTGCCACAGTGCGTTCGTTGTGCGTGCATGAAAGTTCGTGAGCTCGACGCGAACCCGTGCGATGCCGCTGGTAAAGAGCTTGAGGTAGACATTCTCGACCACGAACTCGACGCGCTCGTTCAGGATCGTCGAGAACGCGTACCAAGACGCGATCGACCCGAGCGGGTCGGGCTCCATGGTCGCCGCTTGCGCCCGACGGTTGGCGTCGTCGCAATCGCCAGCGTTCTTGACGTCGATAAACAGATCTACGACGCGGATGCTCAGCGGTTCCTGTACATACTTGTCCGCGACGGTCCACGACGGAACTCGGATCGTGACTTCGCTGCAATACGCGCGCGTGACGAGCAGCGGCTTGGGGAGCAGCAGCGTCGCAGCGACCTTGGTCAGCTTAAGGTCTGTGGAACCTCAAACACCGGTCACCGTAGCACCATCGCGGTGAGTTTGACGGGCTGCCTGCTGCTGTACGCTCGTAGAGAATAAAACCATACAAGGACGAGGAGGTCGCACCGATCTTATGGAGCGAGACGTTGGTGCGGCTGAAGCTCTTGGTGCCGAAGTCGCGCGGCAGCATATCGTCGCGAAAGTTTTCGACCCAGTACCGGAGCTGTTTGCGAAGATACTCTTTCATCATACTCGCCTGAGCGGCAGACGCGTTCCCCGACGTCGCCATTGCGGCTGAGCGGAAGACTCAGGCGCTGTTGACAGAGCGCACGCACTCGCACGATACTCGCGATGTTGTACCACCTTGGGAGTTTCGGTTTCAGGCACAGGTCACGACAAGTCACGAACTCAACTTGCAAGGGTCTCGCCCAGCTCGAATCGTTTGGCGTGTATGGTGGCAACATTGTGTGCGGCGTCTCGCGTCGGAGGCAACGCACCTGCAACGCAGGACGCGAAATGCACGGAACCGTTGTCGTCCACGTTGGCGGCATCTTCCAAGAGTGTTGAATCAACACGTCATTGATTAACACGTCACGTTGACTTAGCCACTTATGGCATGACACTGTTGGACTTTGGGAGTCGGAAAAAATAATATACTACTAGTACTTCGTACAATCTATTTTCAATAATAAGTACAGGCACCATTCTCATTAGTAAACACTAGTTTTGACAGCTTTCTAATTGGTTATGACAGTCATCATAATTAAATAGTACCCTTTTTACCAAGGTTCCGCAAATCATGTATAGATTGAGAAGGCTATCATTAGAAGAAGGTAAAAGACATAAAGAAGTGCAGCTCAACCTAATCGGCTTTGAAAGGCAATAGAACTACGCATTCGAACGGTCAGAGAGCATGATCGCGCCTATGTGCAACCTGTAAGTTTCTCAATCTAGCACTTTGGGTCAGCGCAATTGGAAGCTTGTACGAGTTGGAGAAGTTTATTTTATTGAACAATATTGTCATTTTGACCAAGAAACTCACGCCTAACAGTTCAGTCGGTACATACGCACTAACAGCTCAAACTCTCAAGCCCATGCAAGACTTTCTTAATAAGGTTTGGCCTTCAATGCATCGCTGGCCTAGTCACGTTATGGAAGGCGCTGGCTCTTTGATTAGGAAGCATATAAGTGAAAGTGAGAGAAGAGGAGGTTTGAAGTGTTCATAGTGTTTGTACACCATGCACATTTGGAGGCTATCAGTTCTTCAAAACTCTGATACTTTATCGCTTTGTAAATACCTAATGTCGAATTTATTATCAAAATTAACAGGTACCAATTAGGCTGGTGTTACTAATGAGAATGGTGCCTGTATATAAAATATTTTTTTTGCATTTTCGAGATCCCAATACAATACGATACAATGCCGTATTATGCCCGGAGAATCTCTGGATTCTATCATGTTTTCATTTCTGTACATGTACCAACTTAACTTGATTTCATTATTGTGAATAAACTCGAATGCGAATCGCACATACAAATTACAAGCTAACATGTATAGCTTCTCCCTTTGCAGCAGCAACTTATTCTTGACGCTTCGGCATCGAGAGGCAGCGTCTCTGACTTTCTCGTCGTCAATGTGACTCTAGATGCGCTTGAGTTTGTCTTAGGTCGTCTAATTTTTGTGCCATGTCTTTACTCAACTGTTTTTTCACCACCGATCAAATATTTTCAATAGGATGAAGATCTGGCGATTGTGGCGGATGGTGGAAGTATGAATGTTGAAGGGGTCGTACTACCACTAACGTCACCTTCTCTAGATGTGCAGCCGCGTTGTCTTGAACGAACGGAGTTGGTGTTGAGAGTCCAAATAGCGTGCGGTTGAACGGTTTCTCTTGTTGTAACACCTGGTGGTAGTAGTTGGCTGTGACATTTTTAATGCATAGTGCAAGGTTCCACCACCACCACCCAAGACAGAACTTCATACCATTAGCAAGGTAAGCACGTTGCCATATGTTGGCACTGTGTACTTCTCGCTAAAGGATTTGTACATACGGCGCCGCACATGTACGTTGTTCACTGTGTATTGCATTTGAACCGGCTCCTCGTCCATGAAGAGCACACTTCCCAGTCGGTCTCATTCGGAATTTCAGACAGCATTCTTCTGACCTACGCTAGCCGCTTGCGTTTGTGAATCTTGAAGAGGAACTGTTTCTTCCGAACGATTCGTTCATGTAGCCCTACTGTCCTGATCTGCGTTCGCACTGTCGCCGCCGTCATAGGTGCACCTTAAGTGGTGACATTAGCTGCAAGTTCTGCAGCACACGCGAATTGGTTGTTCTCAACAGCGCACTCAATACGTCAGTTGGTTCGCTCATCTGTGATACCTGGATGTTCGACGCTGCGTGGCGGTAGCAGAGGCTGACCGCTTGCGGTACCTGCTGGGCATTGTCTTGGCACTGGGAACGGGCATCTCCAGATCTCGCGCAATTGTATTTATTCCTAATCCATTTTCATTTTTGAGACACAGCGTTCACGAATGTTGATCGAATACTGCTTGCGCGGGGGCTGAGTGGACGCAAATGGCGGGCTTGCAGCAACGGATGCCATGGCAAGGACATGGAGAGTTGGCGGGGTGATTGGGCTGGATGATAAAGAAAATGTGGGCTGTCCTGGTGCCCTGCCATAGCATTGAGTTGTATTTTGTATATGATACTTGTATCGGAGTTTAATTCACAATAATGAAATCAAGTATACCTGCTGGGGGTGCAGACTCCTTACAGGTGATGCTTTTACGGTCGCAAATTGGTGAGAGGCATCTGCCTTCCGTAAATCGGCACCTAGCGAGCATGATCTGCAATGCTGATGCAAACATAACCATCCATGCGCGCGCGAAAGCGTTCAGAGTTCACGTCAAGATCAGGAAATGATTGCATTGTTTGGAGGGGAGTGAAAACGTTCTTCACCGACTGAATAAGGACCCCACCACATTCATGGGCTGAGCTTTTAATTATACAAAGCCATATCCAGGTCAATCATTTGTGGCTCCAACTGTAGCGGTAATGACAGCAACAGTATTACTGACTTATGCTGTTGGAGCATGTGTTCGTATGCACGATGCCAGACCTCAACTAACACATCACTATGGTGGTCGGCAAGCTCATGAGTGCATACCTTTTGAATGCGATTTTAATGCAACAACAGCGGCAGCTGGGCATCTGTAGATTTGCACCACCTCATAGAACATGCACCTCGGAGACGGCGCAATGTTGATAAAGAACGGCTCTGCGGTCAGCGCTAATCAATTTTTTTACCAGGCGAACCATGCAGTGTCGTTCGCTAAACCAATCTGAAAACTCCAGATGCTGTCGACCTTGTTGTATAAAGATGCCTATGTTGATTCAGTGCGATATGAGATGTATGTGTTCGCACTCGATGCACAATTGTTCTGGTAGTAAAAAACACTAGGTCTCCCTGTGGATAGCATAAAGGTCACAGGCGAAGTCCCTGCATTTCAAAACAGTATCACTCCGGTATTGTCAATTGAACAAGCTTAATCAAGTGATTTCTACTGAAGGTGACCATAGCATCGGTCAACATCACGTATCATATATAAGATTGGAGAATATTACAATGGGTAGGGAATTGGGCGTGTATATTAAATTACGGTTGAATATTACTCCATACCATGAATTTAAGGAGGTGTGTTGTATGGTAACCCTAACCCTAACAGAATCACGATAAATCAAAAATATTAAAGATTCCATCAGATTTTGGAGGTATTTGTATAGTTGATTGTGTTGCGGAATAAATGGTGAAATGTACTTCCTCCGTATTTTATTGATTGGTACATTCAATCTCTAAAATTAATCCTGCGTACAGTACGTCAACTAAGTGCAAATTGATCGAATTAAAAGAAGCGCCCGCTAATCTGCTATTCACCAATATATTTCATTGCGCTCAATACTCAATTTTGACAGAGTAAGTGAGGCGCAAAGCCACTCTGTACATTGCCACAAACACGTCGCAACCCGCTGACGCCCCTCAACACAAAGAGTGACACCGCAATGCATACGATGGGGAACCTTAATGGTAGAGCAATGTACAGCATCGTCAACGACACTCTCTATGTTAGTATTGATGACATGGTATACGTGGCAAACTTGTGTGATTCAGAGTGGCTTTAGGTGGCATTGCGACCCGATTGGTCGTCCCTTGTTGACGTATGCGATAGCTATCGGTGCAGCTGGTGAATACAAACTCTATCACAAGGAGAAGCAGCGCGTACGCGTGAAAGAAGTGTTGCCAGCGTTCACTAGTGTGATTCCGACCTGTGCGCTCATGGACATGACCATTTAGCAGACTTGCAAAATTAATCTCAGTCTGAATTGAAGATAGCAATAGTTTCGACACTCAACATTTCGGCTCTGTCCTGACTTGCGAAATGAAACCCTGCCGAAAATGAAACGTCCCAATCATAAAAATACACCATATTTCCACTGTGTCCCAGTCATTAAAATATGGAGGAAGTAATGTACTAGTCTATCCCACATTACTTTGTGCAAAGCGAAATTGGTGTATGACATCAGAAATTAATTGTTTGTGATTGGCAGAAAATCCCAACAAACTGCCCTTTTGCCTTTTTTATTGGATAAAAATCTTTTATAAAATCGGTGCTAATGTGTGGAAAACACAGAGCCTTTCCTTGAGGTCAAAATAGAAGATTTTAGTTGCTAACAACATTACAAAAGAGAGATAATTCGAGTGCTTTCCAAAAATATAGCAACATGTGAGGAAATGTATACTCCGCTGAGTCAGCGAAGATTTTTCGCTCTTGAAAACGGATTGCTCTCAATGCGCAAGAGCTCGTTCCCATTCCAAAACAATGAAAAATAAATGGGTCGAAGTGAAGAAAGCCACGGCTTCGGTGTGCATGCGTGCCTTTGTTTCAACTCACACTGAGCAGTGAAACTCGAGCGACGTCATATTTGGAGAAGTGAACAAAGGAATTTGGGACAGACTAGTATAAGAGTTGGGTCCCATCCCTTATACATTACATTTCGTTATATATTTCGCAATACAACCAACGGTAAATACACCTCCAAATCGAATGGAATCTTTAATATTTTTTGATTTGTCGTGATTTCGCTCGGGTTAGGGTTACTATACCACATTCGTGCTACCATACCTCCCCAACTTCATGTCATGGTGTAAAATTCCACCGTAATATATTATACATGCACAATTACCTACGCATTGTGATATGCTCTAATCTTTTAATTGATGTGTGATGTTGACCGGCGCTCGGGTCACCTTCGCCATAAATCA
>JAASGD010000404.1:0-23644 GCA_023334115.1 Globisporangium megalacanthum
ACGGGGACGCCTTCACTGCGCAGCATGTTGATCCACGAGACGATTTCGTGTTCAGCCGATTTTGGGAGGGAAGTGGCGATAAAGGGCTCTCGGTTGTAGCGCTTGCCTGCGCTGGCGAGTGTAGCGCACCAAGCAACAAAGGTGTCGCGCTGCTGTCGCCACTGGTAGATGTTCTTGGCCATCGTGGTGCGTGACGTGGCTGAGAGTGACGGGAAAAAGCGCGTGATAGTCTTTTGAATATCTTCACTGGCGATAAAGTCGTCAACAACGTTGAGCTTGAGCTTGTTTGTGAACGTGTTGCGTCAAGTCCCATTGCTCTTCTTGCGTCCGCCCCCACGTACACGTGGTCTACCTTGCGTTGAAATGCGTGTGTGCTCGAGTTGCGTTTTGATTTGTGAAGTGCAAGCCAGTTTTAGCGTGAGAACGGGATGATTTGTGGCGTCTTCGGATTGGCTGTATTTTTCATTCGGCTATCACGTGTGAGTCATACGGACTCCTGTCGCTGCTCCTGCACGTGACCCCTCCAGCGCTCGCTGAGATCACGTCTGACAGCTGCTTTCGTGGCCCCCACTACAGCGACCGACGTCGTGATGTCATCGTTGTCGTTGTTGTTGTTGTAGAGCAGCCCAAGTAGGCCGTAGATGGCCGAGAAGATAGCGAGCAGCAGCGCTGGCTCCGAGTCCCACGTGCTCTACACAGAGCAGCGCTGTATAGAAGCCCTTGGATACGACACCGAGGCTGCTTGTGACCAGCACAATTGGAAATGGCAGTGAGACGCTCTCATACCCACACCGTCCATGACACCGCAGCAGCAGAACACACCCACCAAGGACGGCGGGAAGAGCATTGGTTGCGCCAGTAAAAGCCGAGTTACAACATCCATCGAGAGCCCCGTTGCGGTGCCTGCGAGCTGGGCGTGCAGCGGAAAAGCACGCCCAGTGCATCGTACATTTCTTCTGCGATGTGAGTTGCAATATTTCACAAGGTATGTTGTCCACACCGTCTTTAAACGTCTTTACCACACTTTAACATTGTTAATAACAGTTAATAACAAATGTTAAAGAGCAAAGTTAATAACTGTTTAATGAAGACGCCAACACTACGTGTGACCGCTTATCACAAAGAGCATACGGTAATTCTAATTTTAAAACTCATTATAAGCGACATAAAAAATGGGTTTGCGCTAAGGCTGTTTGGTGGGTGTCTGATTTCTATAGTTTGATCAAGATACATCGCACTCCAGTGCATGGGTTGATTTTTTGCGCTCTGATGTGCTGCTCAATTTCAGAAGTGATTTTGAGCTTTTGGGAGAAAGTTGAAGCTGAGTTGAGATCCAGCAATGGGAGCGCAAGCGTCGACGCTCGATGGCACGAGCGACACTGACGCGTTTCAGCGAGCATGGCGCGAGGGCGTCCCTTTTACGCTGCTGCATGACGAGGCGTTTGTGGTGGAAAAGTACCAAGAGGTGCGCGCAGAAGCCGCCAACAGCAGCAGCAGCGACGTCGACATGGACGCGGCGCCGCTCGTTTCTGGTCGCGACGGCATCTCCATGGACGAGCTTCAGCACGCATCGGATCTCGCAAGGATGCGGCTGTTTAGCAAACACCGCACGCCATTGACGACGCAGCGTGCCCGCGCGGCAGCAGACTCGGCGTCTGCTCCGTTTCCTGCTTCGAGTGTGAGCGGCTCGTCGTCGACGACGACTATACCGCCTACAGAGAGCGACGCAACTGGGAGCGCACTGGCGACAGACGCGATTCTGTCGCGCGAGTCGGCGGAAACTGTGGCAGCGGAGCGGCTGCGCCAGCAGCGCATCGAGATCGCTGAACACTACTTCGCCCAGCTCGCGAGCCGCCTTGGAGCGCAGGAGGCGCGTCCCGACGACGCTGGCGTTGGGGATGCGATCGGAGAAGAGACGCTGAATGCGCTGCCGCCGCAAGTGGAGCCTGGAGCGACGTACCTCGCGACGTATGGCGGCTCGCCCAGTGGTGTGTTCGCAGTGACCTCGTTCCGCGTCCAGCTCGAGATGCTGCGCGAGTTCCGCGTGTCGATGCCGCGGCTGTTTGAGAGCAGTGTGCTGGCGATCGTCCAGACGCTGCTGGACTTTCCGCCGTTCGCACTGAGAAGCACGACGCTCACAGCGTCGGAGCAAGCACTCGTGTCGGACGCGCACGTCTTTTGTCGCGGCATTCTCGATGTGTGCGCCAGTGACCCGAGCGGTGCGATGGATTCCCAGCGTCAGGTGACGTTGCTGCTTCTGCTTGCACTCGGAGTGAGCAGCGGTCGCGCCAGTCTCCTGCTTGACTTTGGAGAACGGATGTTGCGTGGGCGCGATTCGACCGGTGGGCCGAGCAAGCTCGTACTGCGCGGTCGTTCGTTCGAGTCGTGGGTCGACGTCTTCCTGGCCAGGCTGGAGTCGTACCGAGTGGAGGTGTTCCTCGGAGTGTTTGAGGAAGGCACGTTCGTGAAGGAGTTTCCCGTCAAGTTGGTTCAGCAGGACCAGAACGGCCAATCGGAGGGCGGAAAGTTGCTCGGCACCGAGGCAATCACCACCGACGGAACGTTCGTGTACAAGTGGAGCATGAGGACGGGGCTACTCAAGATCGGCACGGGAATGAACTTCACGATCGCTGGCAGAGTGTACGCCAAGTGCAGCGCACGGATGTACACTGCGGGCTTCCAGCGTCAACGAGACGTGCGAGCAGCTCTAATCGGATCCGGAAGAGATGTTACGGCAATGGTGCTCAGCAGCTTGGTTCAACTCGAGGTGCCACGGACGAGAAGAAGGATTCGCGAGGCATTCGCGACAAGCGACTTGGACGGCATCATCTCAACGTTCATCCCTCGCCAGCTGTTTGTCGTCTTCTCGGTCGACGGCGCGATGCAAACGCGTATCTTTGGCGACGACGATGATTTTGATCTGCTGAGTTCGATGTTGGAACCCGACAAGACGACGCTCTCTGCTGCATTCTATGGTGATTTTGATGTTCTGGACGACGCAACCGTGGAGCTGCTGCAGCGAAAGCTCCAGACACCAGCAATGGCAGCAGAGGAGAGCGGGAACGACGGTAGCGGCGCTTCGCTTACCGTTTCCATGCAGCTGCTCGACGAGCTGCTCCCAGTTTCCAGACGATCTCGAGAGATATCGAGCTCGACGGAGCTGATTCTGTTTTACGCTCTCGAGGGTGAGGACGAGGTCGTGTGCAGCAATTTCAGGGTCGGCGATCAGATCTGCGGGCTCGAAGACAGGCACTCCGATGTCTACCTGTCGAGTATGGTGCTGTGCGGTGACTCGCTGTATGTCAGTTTGCTGTGCAAGGACAGCGACAGGATGAGCCTGGAGAACCCGAAGCCGGAGCCAAAGCGGAAGTCGCGTCGTTTGATCCAGATATCGCCTCGGGACTTGAGCGTCGTGAGAGTTCACTCGCTGAAAGGAGGCACGCCATCTGCGCTTCCTCCGACGTCGAAGCCTCTCGTCGTCTACATCACGGAAGGACTGCGGGTCTACGAGGTCGAGATAAGCGCCAGTGTGTTCAAGGTCCAAGTGTTTTCTCCATCGGTTCGGTCAAGCGGATTGCTGGAGCTCGAGTTCGCGCGCTCGTTCACGATCAACGTCGACGCTGTCCAGAGTCCGCACTTTGTAAGCTACTTCCTGTCGCTACAAAGCTTCGAGTTGAGCCCGGCGGATGGCGAAGTCGAGCTTCCAGCGCTCTACACGAACGGGAAGTGGCTCGGAATCGTCGTTCCGGCGTCCTCGGGGAAGGCCCACTGCGTGATGGTCGATTGCGACACTGGCGTGTTCATCGAAGACAAGTCTGGTGGCGCGGGGAACGAGAGGCAGGCGAGCAGGTCAGGGCTACCCCTGTACTACGAGATTGCAGTTCCGGGTCGCGCAATCTGCTTCGACGCAAAGAATAGCTTGCTCTGGACGCTCGACAGCAGCAAGGGGTTGCTCACGTACTTCCGCAACCCTGGTGTTCGGATCCCGCTGACGCAGGGGCAGACAGCGGCGCA
The DNA here is from genome assembly GCA_023334115.1 of Globisporangium megalacanthum. Lineage (NCBI taxonomy): Eukaryota > Oomycota > Peronosporomycetes > Pythiales > Pythiaceae > Globisporangium > Globisporangium megalacanthum. The sequence goes on from JAASGD010000404.1 coordinate 4,015, forward strand.
GATTCTCGATACCGCGGCGCAAGTTGGTGCTCAAGAGGTGCAGAATGAGGGGATAGCGGCAGTTCATCCGACTTCCTGGACCCACAGCGAAGCGACGAGCATGCGCGTTCTCGGGTTCCTGTCTGACAACGCTGAGACGAGCGGACAGGCAGAGTGGGCGTCACTACTGCTTTCGGGCTCTGCTATCTCCGGACCGGTGGGGATCCCGTTCGTCGCTGATCTTCAGGAGACGAGCTTCGAGACTCTATTGAAGCTGACCGTACGATTCACGGCGCTGTTTCAAGCCGGCGAGGTTACTGCTGTCCACAGCTACTGCCTGCAAGCGAGCTTAAGCGTGTTGGACGCGAGCGTGAACTTGTTGCTGATGAAGCCAGCGAAGGCCAGCGCTGGTATCGTGAAGATGCTGCGCGATGATCTGTCGCCACTGCTCGATGGGTTGATCTACTCGTCTCGCGGGAGGCGGCCAAGTAACGTCTCGGACCAGCACTCGCAGTCTATCGTCGCGCGCGAGGCGCAGATGGAGCACTTCAAGGTGAGAGTCATCTCCAAAGCGCTGGATCTCTACGCGACGTGCACCCGCATCTTCCATCCCGACGTGGTGAACCAGTTTGAAGGCGTTCTTCAGCACTTGAAGGCTTGGGAGAGCGGCAGCGTCGGCGCGACTGAGTTGACGATCGTCGCTCGCCTTCTTGGGCAGCTAAGCACTCGCGCGAAGGAGCTTCAAGTTGGGATTCTCACGTCAACCAGCACGTTCGAGACGTTCAAGCTTGTGATCGCGTCAGCTGTGGCGATTCAGAAGCAGAAGCTCGCAAGGATCTTTGATCAGTCAAGCGAGGGTGTGGGCAAGCCACTGCTCGACGACGAAGAGGCGTTCGCGGAGCTCGTTTTGCTGGTCAACAGCGTCTCGCAGTGTGTCTTCCTGTCTTTAGGCGACACGCCACCGCCAAGCCTGACTTCGGAGCAGTCATCAGTGGCGTTTTCGCTCTTCCACACGCTGTGTGACGCGTGCGAAGACATTTGTGCGGATGTGGCGAGGCGAGTAGCCGTGGATCCCTCGGCTACTGTCTGGTCCCGCGCTGAGCAGTCGTTCAGGATGGGATTCTTCGGCGTGCTGTCGCCGATGCTGATTTCGAGCGGGCTGGTGTTTCTGAGCCGCCGTGATCGCTTCGTAGAGGATGGGTCAGCGTCGCGGAGATCGTCAAGCCGAGGTGACGTGCTGGTCGATTTCGTGAAGGAAGGAGCACAAAAGCTGGCGTCTCTTCTGCGTTCTGTCGAAGCCATCAGCGCAGCGCTGAACCTCAGAGCGCAGAAGCGAACTGTCGAGAGCGTGATCGTGGACTACAAGGTCAAGACGATGGAATCACCGCACGAGTACGCGAACAACTACGATGACTTGAAGGAGCTACGTATTGCCGGCGCAAAGAAGATCGTCGTGACATTCGACCCGAGGAGCCGCACCGAGCTGGAATACGATTACGTGACATTTTACAAGGAACGGAACAAGCTCGAGTACTACGGCAGCCAGCGGTACTCTGGCCGTGACCCCGAGTACACATGGCCAGGCGTGGGCTCGAATCCGCCGCTCGTGATTGAGAGCGACCACTGCTTCGTCGGGTTCCACACAGACCCGTCAGGCACCGACTGGGGGTACCGTTTCACGGCGAAAGGAGAGATCTTGACGAGGCAGACGTCCGTGAAGCGCCACTGGCTCGTGTTCTTGGCCGAGAGCATTGTGCGCGTCCTCGATGAGATCACGCGGCTTTTCGTGGACGGAAGCGTGTTTGCACCGCTCAGCGAGACGGAGTATCTCAACGAACGTGTCTTGCAGAGCGATCTGCTGAAAGGTGGAATCTCGGCGGACCAGAGCACGAACGACTGCGTGCTTGACCTGCTGAAGGCTTTTGCCGACGCACCGGAGGGCTCGCGCGCAGCGAAGATTGTGAATGCACTCAAGGATCGTACCGGAGGGCTTCGCCAACGCTCAGCAGCGTCGTCATTCGCGGATGCGTCCGAGTCCAGCGCGAACCAAGCCATCACCAGCGCTGTGCGCGCGGTTGCAGCAGCGATCCTACACCACAACATGTGGGGCATGGATGCGTACGCGTTTGCGGAAGGACTACGAAGCGATGTGTCTGACCAGCTGCTCCGCGGTTGGAAGAACGCGCAGAAGATGCGCGACTGGTTCCATCTCGGTGACGCAGCTGACGCTGGAATGCAGCGGCCAGCGACTCCGACCCGCCGTCGTTCTCGAAAGCTACGCCGTCAGCCGTCCGCGTTCAAGGGCATTTCGGAGGAGTCTCTGTTGATTCTGTGCGAGAAAGTGACGGAGCGCGCGCGCTTTCTGCTCGACCTCACACCAGCGTCGTTCTCTTACGTCAGTGGTGCGAAGCGGCGCTGGGGTCTGTTAGCAAAGTATGGCCACGCGATTGGCAAGGTGGGATCGACAGAGTCCGCTATCGACAAGTGGTACAATCTGCTCGATGAGCTCCATGCGGCAACAGAGTTGCGCAGTCTGTTCCAGTATCGACGCAACTCTAGCGAGCGGATGCGAGGCGGGCAAGTCAAGTCGGTGACGGAGCAAGTGCTCGAGTTCATTCAGAGCGAGGTCGACGTCGAGGAGCTCCGTGGACTCATTGCGACGCGAGATGCCAGAGCGAGTCACCGCGCTTTTGGCATCGACCTCTTTGCGCGTACGTGGAGCTGCTGTTCCATCCCAGAGCTGAAGGCCGGACTCGTCGAGTCGTTTGCGAGTGCGGTGAAGAAGATGGCTCAAACGTACACGTTTACGAACGGAGCGTCGCAACCAACACCCGCGAGGATCCACTTTGCCACGAAGCTAAGCGGGTGTCAGCAATCGTTGCGGCTTCAAGTGAACGAAAGTTACGGACGATGCCTGCGGGCGTTCGCCGACGTGCTGGGCTCCGTACCGGTGGACTCCTCCCACAGCTCTCTGATTGTGGCGATCCTCAAGGCGTGTGCGCTCGACTATCACGTCGAGGACTCGTACCTGCTGCAAGAAAGTCGCATCCTCACGCAAGTGCTTCGGGTGTTGCCGAGCGACGTTCCGCAGATCCGACGGACTGCTCAATCTGTTCTGGGAGTGTTTCTAGCGCGCTTTGTGGTGGGCAAGACAGCGCCGATCGCAGAACCAAGCAGCGAGCTGGACAGCAGTGATGACGGAGTCGAAGCGACCGCGTTTCAACGTCAGTTGTTCGCCGCTGTCGGCGTTCAACTCGAAGGCGTATCAGCATTGGTGAGCAACTCGGCGCCATCAGATGCGGAACCCCAATCTTCGGAAGCGGTGAACCAGTCGTTATCTTTGCGAGCAGCCAATACTCACTACCTACCGGACGCGTCGCCAGGTCTGACAGCGCCATGCCTTGATAAGCACCGCGTCAGCTGGAACCACACAATCATGCTGTGGGTGTACGTGCATGGCGAGACGGGGATCTACGCACTGAAGGTTGGCGACGAAGTGAAGTGTGGTCCGGCTTGGAAAGACACCAGCGATGAAGCCGACACCGAAAATGTGAGCGGCGTGGTGACTGCGATCATAGACCCGACGACAGTCGAGGTTCGCTGGAACGACTCTGTTGAGGTTGGGGAGTACACCTTCGACCCGAGCTCTGGAGTCTTCGAAGTCGTGCTTGCCGACCAAGGCGTGGGCGGAGTGATCTACTGCAAAGGCGGCAAGAACCTGGTACGGGACACGGCGTTCGCGTCGCCATGGTCGAGCTTCTGTCTGTTTCTAAGCGACCAGCGCCAGCTGAGCTACAAGATCGCGTGCGGTGAGGACCGGGAGTGCGTCTACAATAGCAATTACGAGCTCGATGCAAACGAGTGGTCGCACGTCGCTATCGCACAAGACGGGGACACGCTCCGGATCTTTGTGAACGGAATCCAGGCGTCGCAGCATGTACTCGACCCGTTCCTGCTTATGCACGGGAACGCGAGCGCCAGCGAGGCAAAGATCGTTGAGTCCGCTCACCCGTATCAAGACAAAGTGGACCAGTACTGGCCCGTGCACATTCCCGGTGCGGTGAAGATCCGCGTGACGTTCGATCCACTCTGCGATATCGACCAGTCAACAGGGTACGTTCGGTTCTACCAGAATGCCCGCTGCACCGAGTACTGGGGCGACGAGAAGTACTCGGGCAAGTACCACGACCCGGAACGGAACTTTCCTGGAGCACAAAGCCAACGCCATCGTGCACGGAGAAACAGTGGAGCTGGGCTCAGCAGCGGGGGTGCTAACTCGGTCGAGATACCGTCGGATCAGTTTGTGGTGTACTTCCACAACGATGGGAACTCGAACGGGTGGGGCTACCGCCTGCTGGCAGTGCCAGAGTTTCCATCGACCACGACCGACGCCGCACGTGGCCAGTCTTTGAACCCCTTCCCGTTCTACTTTGGCGAGCCGCCGTCAAGGGTTCTTGACGAGCCTGCGGCGAAGTGCTCGATCTTCCAGCCGAAAGTGTGCGCGTTTGCCGCCTCGGAGAGCGACCTTGCGGCCGAGATCAAGAAGGCGAATCCAGCTGCACAACATTCACTCCGTACGCTTCCGATCGACAGAGTTTTGCATATTCTGAGCTTGCTCCAGATGTGCTCCGAGACTCCGTTTGGACGGTCCCTGATCGGCACTCCCGAGAACCTCGGCTACCTCATGGTGATCGTGTTCGACGATCGTGTGCCTGCTACACTGCGGTGCGCGAGCGTAGCTGTGCTGCGAGAGCTGGCTGAGTTCTTGTCTCCAGACATCGCGACGGCTCAACTCAAGCGCGTCCTCCCGCAGCTGACGTGCGGGCTTGTCGAGCACGTTTTCGAGCAGATCGGACACCATCTGAACGTCTGGCGGCTTTACGCTGACGAAGAACCGGCGCACATGGGCGTTGCGTCCGACCATCAAGAACGAGACGCAGCGGAACCGGTGGCACTGGAACTTCGTGAATCTGCACAAGAGGCAGCAAGCCTCGTGTCGGCGTACATCTCGCTGCTTCGAGTACTTGCCGGTCATTTCGATTGGAGCGCGTTGGTTTTCAACCTGATCTCTGGGTCTCTGAATGCCCCCAACTCGTTCGGAGCGGTGCCGAGCGATCCAAAGACAACGGGAAACGCGCTCGCGTCGTGCGCGCTGCTCGGTGGGACCATCGACGGGGTCACGATCGGTGGACGCGTTACGTGCTGTGTGAACATCGACGGCAAAGAAACCATCGAGACGGGGTACCTGCTGCAATTTCGCATCAAGAACGGAGTTCGAGTGGCGCGCGTCTTATTTGACTGCGACAGAACGCATCCGATTGATGTGCCGGCGAGTGACATTGCTCACTTGGAGGACGAAGAGCTTGAGGAACTCCAGCTTTTCCAAGGGCACATGTCGCCGTTTGTGGGAGAGATCAAGACGCTCTTTGCCAGAGTGCTGGAGCTCGATGTCGGAGCGCTCTCGAGTGAGCCAGAGTACATGCCGAAGATGACGCAGAAAGAGAACGTCGAGGTACTGGAGAGCGAACATCCGTACGGCAACGGCGAAGACGTGACGTATCCTCTCGACTTTGGGGAAGCAAAGGAAATTGTGATCTACTTTGACAAGGCATCATGCACGGTTGGACCGAACGACTATGTGTCGTTCTTCAAGCGCACGGGGTCTGGAGGGAGTGCGCAGTCGAATCGCAGCCGAGAGCACTGGGGTGAGCAGAAGTACTATGGCGACCACTTCCCAGGTCTCGGTAACGTGCCGCCTCTCCGCATCCCAACATCGAGCGTCGACGTGCACTTTCACACGGACCCGTCAGCGTCGCGAGACCCAATCGAGTGGGGTTTTAAGCTCACGGCACATGCATTCACCGACATGCTGTCGTTCCCGCCGGAGCTCCCGCCGTCAGCGACTGCGAGTGCGCTGTGCGATATTCGAGCGCGATGCGTCAAAGCAACGAGTTCGTTCTTGCGGCTCCACAAGAACGCAGAGAACCTCCCAGACCTGGCGTCGCTCGTGCCGTCGTTGACGAGGATCGCGAACGAGCCAAGTGATGGACGACCGACTTGCTCCGCTCCGAGATCGCAATCGTTTGAGTCGAAGCATCCATACTCGAGCTCGGTCATGGAGTACATGGAGGTGGTCTTCCGTGGCGCGTCGAAGCTGACTGTCACGTTCGACGCGCAGAGCCGAACCGAGCTGAATTGCGACTACCTGACGTTCTTCAAAGACAGGTCGCTGACAGAGCACTGGGGTGTGAACCAGTACTCTGGAGAAGATGAAACGGCGAACTGGCCAGGCGTGAACGGCAGATCCCCGCTGGTGATCCTTGGCGATTCATTCACGCTCTTTTGGTGCACGGACGTGTCGAACGTCGACTGGGGCTGGAAGTTCACAGTGATCGCCGAGTTCAAGCCCGTCTCTCCTCTTTCGCTCTCTCTCCAGCAGCTCGAAACGCGCGCGTACCACTTGTTCGAGATGATGCACGAGAAGCTGAGGCCCCAGCGCTCGCCGTTTCCTGTCGAGTTCGACGGGTTCGAGAAAGTCGTCGGAGCCAGCGAGACAGTGGCGCATCGGTGGAGAAACGATCCGATCTACCGATTCGTCTCGACCAACCCAACTGTTGCGCCAGTCGATACCAGCTCAGCACGTTCTCTCGAGCTGCAGCAGTTTGTGGTCATTGACAAGGCCGGAGCTAGTGTTTACCACGATCGAGACAGCGACGACGTCATGCGAGTGCTGGAAAGCGGTGAGAAGTTCCAAGCTGTCAGCCACGTTGAAGGGTGGCTCGAGATCTTCTCGACTGCAGACGAGAGAGGCGGGTGGGTCCGCCAGCGCACGGACGACCAGATCCATGTCGCATCGTTAGACGGACTGGCGCGCCACGAGAACCTTCTGGTGCTCGGTGTCGACGACTCGCGGGTGGAGGCGCCGCACACGGCGCTCGAGATGAGCGAGTGCAACGAGGAGCAGGAAGCACTCGCGAACTTCTCGTCCCAGTTTGCGCTCGAACACTTGAAAGGGCAGTGCGATCGGTTCCAGAGCTTTGCGCTCGACACGCACCGTGCGCTCGCCACCAAGTGCGCTCGGTCCGCGCTTGCCGACTTGCTTTCTTCCCGTGTTCGCGTTGGAACGATCAAGCTGACGGACTTTCGCGACGAGAAGCAGTTCCTCGTGCTGCTGACCCACATCTTTGCGAAAGAGAGCGGCAGCGCAGCGGGCGACACAGACTCGAACAAACTTGCACTATTGGCGACCAGTGTGCGTCAGTTGGTGAACGACTCGATGAACGCAGAGTTCTTGGAGCGGGTGATCGATCAGTGTCTGCTGCTGCTGCGTCAGGGTGTGGCGTTGCTGCCTGTGGAACGCGGCGCCCTCCGAGTTGTGGAGAGCGAGCATCCGCACAAGAAGGAAGCAGACCAACACTGGCGCGTGTCGATTCCTGGAGCGAGCAAGATCATCGTCACCTGCGACGCCCGGTCCAAGTGCGAAAGTGGCAAGGCATGGCTGCGGTTCTACAAGCACGGGTCGGATCGCACCGAGATGCACGGCGAGCCGAATTACGGAGGGACTGGCACCAACGCAATCTGGCCGGGCTGCAGTGGACAACTACCGCTGGTGGTCGAAGCAGACTCGTTCGAAGCGCACTTCCATTCCGAGTCGAGCGAATCGGAGTGGGGGTTCAAGTTCTTTGCTGTCGGGGTCTTTGACAATCTTTACCCTGCAGACGCGGCGGTCGAAGAGCGCGACATTGACGCGAAGTCTGCAATGCAAGCGGCGACAGTGTGCTGCTGGCTGCTCGAGGTGCTGTCAGTGGAGCTGTCTCAGAAAGAGCACGCTCTGTGCGAAGCGCTGTACTCGTCCCGAGTGCTCAAGACCGTGCTCTGCGGCCTCGAAGCGTTGCCACAGCTGCTCAAGCCGCGACTGCTGCTCGTCTTGACGAATCTGGCGCAGAACTCGGCCCGCTTTCACCGCCTACCGCACCACTTAGTGGAGCGTGTGCGCGACTTTGTGAACGTGAAGATGGGGGCGCGATACAAGGTGGAAGAAGGGAACGAGTCCAAGTCGTACTTTCTGCAAACGCTCGTCCAGTGCGCCGTCTCGATCGACCTGGCGATTGAGAGCGGCAAGTTCGCCCGTTCGCTGATGTGTCCGCCCGAGTCGGCAGCACCTCGGCTATTGACGCTCCTGGAGGTTCGGAGCGCTTCTGGGGCGTGCGTCTGGAGCGCTGATACCTACCGCTCGAGTGGCTTGCATCAGTATCAGCTTCTGCTGAAGAATGTGACGGCACCGTTCAGCGCTGTCATGTGGTCGAAGAGTCAGCACTCGGAGAGAGCGTCCAAGTTCGCCGAGTGGAGTGACGACGCCAGTGTCAGCATCTTTGACACGAAGAACGACCGTGTCAAGTTTCCACGCTTCGCCGCCTCGATTCGAAGTGGAGACACTGTCTCCTTCCAGCTTGACTTTGGACAGCGGCTGCTTGTGCTTCGAAAGAACGGACTTGTTGTCGGCGCGCTCGCTGCGAGCGAAACCGAGGCACACGGCAGTGTCGCGGACTGGGCAGCGCTCTCAATGAGCAGCTTTGCGACCAGCGCGCTGGGAATCGGTGCCGTCACTGCCGGGAGTCAGGACGAGATTCTCGGCTGGTCAGTGTCGGCTTCTCCGCTGGCGTTGCTGCCAGCAAGTGTCGCTCCGACGTGGTACAGTAAGCTGGTGGATTCGGTCGCGACGGCGCTCGCGTTCCGCGGCCACGAAGCTAATGGCGTGGCGATTCGAGAGAGCGACCATCCACTGCGGATCACCGAGCAACCAGACGCAGAGTCGGAAGAGATCGTGTTTCCTGGCGCAGTCGCACTCGAAGTGAAGTTTGATCACCACTCCAAGCTGACGCCGCAGCAGACACTGGAAGTGCGCTGGCGCGACACAGATGCTCTGGACAGTGAGGAACAGAGCGTCAGCTTCACGGGGCTGAACGGGGAGGAAGATCGGGTCACGTCTCCGCTGCTCTTCATGTCGGACGGCCACAAGCGGCGCAACGACTTGGCTCGCGTCGGCGACCTTGTGGTTCGCTCTCGCGACTGGGAGTATGGTGACGAAGACGGCGGGGTCGGGAGCATTGGTACTGTTCAACAAGTCGTGTCGTGGGCGGGTCAGACTGGCGCTGGCGTGCGCGTGCTGTGGCGAGCGACGGAGCGAGAGCATGTCTACCGTTGCGGCTTCAACGGACGCTTCGATGTCCGACTGCTGCCACGAGCTGCCCATCGCGATCACCCGCTGTTGATACGCGGCGACACTCTCCGATATTCGATTCGAGTGGTTGGAGATGGTGGAGATGCAAGGACGTCTCCCTTTGCTCCTATTGATGGGACACATGACAGCAGCGACAGCGTCCGAACTCTCGATGATGCAAACGAACACGCCCACCCTGTTGAGGCGAGTGGACAAGATGTCGTCACTCTTTCCAGCGTTGATTTGACGCTGGAAGAGACCGAATCGCCGAAGCGTGCGCAGCCACATACGGTGCATGACGGAAGCGTCTGGGGCTACCGCTTCTTTGTCATCCCGCACTACTCTCTGGAGAGCATCGGCCACGACCGATTCCAAGAGTCACTCGCGCGCTTGGGCGAAGCTGGGGTCCGAACGCAGCTCCGGTACGACAGGCATATCGTCAAGTATGTGAACCACGTCGCGCAAACCAAGCACTTGAGCGCGTCAACGTTGCTTCGGGTGCTATGGAGCGACATTGCACCGAGCTCAGACGAACTTGTACGGTGGCCAGTGCTCCTTGAGATTGCGACGGGGACGCCTCTTGACCCAGCAAGCACCGTGGAGCAGTCCGTTCCAGAAACCACCGACGGTGCAATACAAGAGAACCTCGCGAAGCGATTCAAGGCACTGCAAGACTTCAACGCTGCAATCCATCGCTTATTGCCGTACGTGAACTTTGATGCCGCGACTACAGCCGACAGTGTCCGCTCGAGCCCGATGCAGCTCTTCTCGGAGCTTGTGGCAGCGGAACGCTACCGGATCTTCAGCCTCGTGAAGCGAGCAGTGTGGGACGACGCGCTCGAGCGCACGGCGCAAACTAGCGCAGCGCTGGAACTGACGCTGAACCGACCGAAAGCGATGCGGCACCGCAGCTCTGGGAAAGCCGACACGGACGCTCGGTATGCGCTCTTCTCGCAGGCGTTCCGGCAGCTCAACTCTCTCGGTGGCGCGCACTACCGGCGCGCAGACAAGTTCTACCACGTTGTGTTCCTGGGCGAGAACGCGCAAGACGCGGGAGGGCCGTACCGAGAGACCCTGGCGCAGTACTGCGAGGAGCTCCACAGTGCGCAGTTGCCGCTCTTGCTGCCGTCGTCGAACTCGCACCACAACGTTGGCGTCGGACGAGAGAAGTGGGTGGTGAACCCTGGCGCGAGCAGCGCTACGATGCTGCACATGTTTGAGTTCCTCGGCAAGCTCATGGGTGTCGTTATGCGCAGCAAGGACAACCTCCCGCTGAACATCGCGTCGCTGATCTGGAAGAAGCTCGTTGGCGACGCGTGCCACCTTGACGACCTTGCGGCCATCGACTCGATGATCGTGAATTCGATGCACAAAATGCGCACGATCGACGCGTGCGGCGTGACCGAGGAGATGTTTGAAGACATTGTGCTCGAAGTGTTCACGACGCTGTCGTCCGACAACCGCGTGGTCCCACTCAAGCCGGACGGCCAGAGCATCGCTGTGACGTTTGCGAACCGTTGCGAGTACGCCGACCTGGTCGAGGGGTACCGGTTCCGGGAGTTCGACGAGCAGATCGCGGCACTCTTACGCGGCATCTCGACCGTCGTGCCAGCGAAGCTGTTGTCGTGCTTCACTGGGCCGGAGCTCGAGCTGATGGTCTGTGGCAGCCCCGAAGTGGACGTTGACCTGCTCGAGCGATGCACCGAGTACTCGAGCTGCAGCGCGAGCGATGAGCACGTGGTGTGGTTCTGGCAGACGCTGCGGGACTTCTCGCACGACGAGCGAAGCGCGTTCCTGCGGTTCGTGTGGGGGCGATCGCGTCTGCCTGCGAACGAGAACGAGTTCGCCCAGCTCTTTAAGGTGCAGTCGTTCAGCAAGGCGCAGTCGGGGCGGTCGGTGGACGCGTACCTCCCGATCGCGCACACGTGCTTCTTCTCTCTTGAGCTCCCAGAGTACTCGAGCGACCACGTGCTGCGGGACAAGCTGCTGTACGCGATCTACAACTGCCAAGAGATTGACGGTGACGGCGACAGCGTTGCTGCGAACCAGTTGGGGTGGGAGGAGTGAGGATGAGCCCATTCTAAGTGTTGTTACGGGTTAAAGATCGCCGACGTTGACTGTTCCTGGACCGAACGAGCTGCCAGCATCGGTGCTCGTACTGCTGTTACTGGCACGTGCACTCGATGCCGAGGCGGTCGCACTCGAGGTCGAAGAGGAGCTGCTCACAGGCGCAAGTGAAGACGTTGGTGCTAGAGTCGGAGCGGCAGCCTTCTGCGCGCCGATTGCCTTGAGGATGTTGACCCGCCCGTAGCCGAACGCGTTGTTTGGGAACGCGGACGCCGCACTCGACGTGCCGCACGTCGGCTGGTTCGTGGTCGAGAGCGAGCCCGTGTCCGTCGTTCTCGTGAGCAAGTCCTTGACTTGGCTGGTCGTGAGTCCCGGTGCGGCTTCGAGCAGCAGCGCAATCGCGCCAGCGACGTGCGGCGCCGCGAAGCTCGTGCCAGTGTACAACGACATGCTGTTGTCTGCGTCAGCACCCGGCGCGACAACGTACTCGCCTGGGGCGGTCACGTCGGGCTTGAGTTCGCCCTTGAGTCCCGGTCCGCGGCCGCTGAAACTCGTCAGCGAGTCGTCGTAGTCGGTCGCGCCGACCGTGATGGCGACAGTCGAGTCTGCAGGCGCGTTCACGGTGCCACACCCAGGTCCGTTGTTCCCGTTCGAGAAGACAGGGATGATCCCAGCGCTAATCCAGACGTTGATCGCAGTGTCGAACACGTCGACACCACGCTCCGAGTTCCAGCTGTTGTTGATGATGTGCGGCTTCTTGGAGCAGTCGGTCTTGGTCTTGTCGCCGTCGAGAAACGGGCACGTGAGGAACTGCGCGCACTCGAGCAGGTCGCCTTCGCGGCAGAGCTGGTTCGCGTTGCACGCGCGACACGACATCCACTGGGCTTTGGGGGCGACGCCGAAGCCCATGCCGCCAGCGATGAGCCCCATGACCGCTGTGCCGTGGTCGCCTGGGTCGTTCGGCGTCTTCGACTTGGAAATTGGGTCGTACCAGCCGTAGTCGCCGACGTAGTTGTTGCGGAGCGCCTCGTGGGTCACACGCACGCCGCTGTCGATGCTCGCGACACGCACGTTGCGGCCCAAGTAGCCGAGCTTCCACGCCTCGACTGCCTGGATGCGCTCGACGCCCCACTCGCCGACAAAGTCGTTCTCGTCCATCGCAGCGGTCGCGGACTCGCGGATCGAAAGCGTCGCGACCACCTCTTCTCGGATCGACCCGAGCGTCGGGAGTTCCTTGAGCTTCTCAATGAGCTCGGGTGTCGCATCGCGGACGTACACTTCGTTCGTGATCCAGAGACTCTTGGCCGGTCCAGAGTCGGGCGTGCTCGTGTTGTTTGCGTCCTCGTTGATCACCGCCAGTACCTCGTGCTGCTTCTCTTGTGAGTACTGCACGAGGCGGTCGACGAGATCCTGCACGTGCTGTCCGTCCTCGTCGTCGCGGTGGTCGGTGCACGACTTCTTGGAGCTCTTCTTCGAGTGCTTCTTGATCACCGTTGGGCTCGGACTGGGCGACGAGGCCACAGCTTCGCGGTTCTCGCTACCGCCACTCGCAACCGAAGTCGAGGACAGGAGGTCGTCGGGTCGCGGCTCTCGGAGCGTCAGTACAATGCTCACGCGTCCGAGCTCCTCCAGCGTCCGGTGGACTGCGTCGTGCACGTGCACTGCTGCACCTGTCGAGGCCGGAGCGGTGGCGAGCACGCCGACAGCGACCGCCACCGCCGCTGCAGACACGAGAGGAGAGCGGATCCACATTGGAGCGAGGTCGGCGAGCGGCACTGCAGTTGACGGAGCGAGAAGGAGAGTGAAGGAGTCGACATGAAGACTCTCATGCTCGACTGAGCAAACAGCGAGTCAGACAGATGATCTGCTAACAACGTGACACACGTCAGTGTAATCAAAACATGTGGCCATCGTGTCACCATTTTTTTATTTTGAATTTGTATACAGTACTATGCTTTTTATATTTGCAAATAATGTTTAGATTTTATTCCTATTTTAGGTGTACCAAGCTGACGCGAAACAGTGTGGGACACCAGTGTGTCCCGTGTTACCACGCCAACCAAGAGTGCCCGCTGCGTCAGCACTTTGGTGCACGTCACGTCTCCCTCCGCTCACTCACAGTTTCCGCATGGTTCTCACTTGCTGGACGTCCTGCCTGTGTCTCTGGCTTGCTCCTGGTCGCGCAGCTGCTGTTCAAGAGCAGCCACGCGCTCACTGAGCCGCTGGACGAGCGCTGCCTCGTGGAACCGGGTGCTCAGTGTGACGCTGAGCGCGTTCATTGTGCCTTGAGGAAGTTGCCACGTCAAGATCCGCCGTGCATTCTCGGGAAAGAAGCTCACGACGTCCACTGGAGGGTCCAGGAGCAGCGGCTGCGCGCACCAGCGAAGAAACACGCTTTCCCAGACCACGACGCGCTTCAGAAGCCCCGTCACAGGCGGGTCGAGCGTCCTGTTCGCGACGAAGCTCGGCTCCGTGAGCTGCGTGCGGAAGCCGTTGAGCCACGTCCAGACCGAGACCGTACGGCTCTCGAGGTCTGCTTCTCGCCGGAGCTTCTTGCAATCGAGGAGGAAGGTTCCAAAGCGGCACGAATGCAGCGCTTCGATCAGCATCAGCAGCAGCCCCTCGTTGAACCTGACGAGACGACGAGTGTGCCTACATCAGTTCCTTTCCACGTAACCATACTCTGCACAAGCGAAACAACAGCACGTACTCAAAGTGGCTCGGGTACAACTGCACGAGCTGCCACACACAGTCGAGGAACTGGACAAAGATCGGCGACTCCTGTGTGTCTGCTTTCTCGCCGTGCGAGAGGCGCAGCTGGAACGGATGCCCGAACGACAGCCACTCTTTCTCGATCAGCACCTGGAAGCCCTCCCACGTGCGGTAGTACGGGTCCAAGATGAGCTGCGAGAGCGCTGCGAGCTGGCTCGTGCGGTCCCAGCCGTGGCTGCAGTGTAGTAGCACGGACTCGCCTTGCCGGAGCAGCTCGACGATGTGCAGCGCCGCCTTGAGGAGCTGCCGCACGTACACGAGCCACTTGGTGTCTTCTACGTTGCCGAGCCACTGGAGGTTGTCACAGGTCGTCGAGAGACTGAGTGCTCGGAACTTCTTCATGCTGTGAGGGGAGTGGTTGGATGACAGAGACATTGACAGCATGGTGAACGACTGAGGAAGGGGAGGGAGGCATCGTCAACCAGCCAGAGAAAGAAGAGACACGACAAGCGAAGCAGACAAGCGGACCTGTCGCGCATCGAGTGGATGTTTGGGATGTTCATGAACGTGATCGAGCAGTTCTTGTAGTTGACGGTACTCTCGACGCCGTAGCCCTTCGCTCGATTCGCCTAGCAGAGACAGCAGAGACAGCGAAAGCAACAAGCACACGCACAGAGGTCACGGTCACGCCACGCCATCGCTCTCTTTCCACCTCATACTGGCTAGTTCCGCCTCTCGCCTCACCAGCGCATTCGTCATTGGCCGACAGTCGATGATGTGTAGAAAGTCGCGTAGCAAGCTCGAAGACGCGATCGCCGCGACGAGGCTCTCGTCCGCAGGCGACGTCGCCTTGGACATCCCCACCTACCACGCACTCGCATCGTAAGTGTCCCGAGCCAGAGCCGACCGCAAGCGTGTCATGCGACACCGACTCCCACTCAACCGACTGTTGATGTAGACGCACCTTCGGCTGGCTCGAACGCGTTAGGGCCGCTCCGTTCGTCTTGTTGAGCCAGCAGAGGACCGGGATGCGGCCAATGGAGCGAAAGCCAATCGCGTCCCGCAACACGACGTCTGGGATCGACGTTGGCACAACCACGAGCTCCGGGTACGTCTCAATCTCCCGGAAGCCCGTGTTCAGGTGGCTGATGCGCCACTTGCCGTTCTCAAACACGCCCTGGCGCTCCCACTCGGCCGTCTCGTCGTACACTTTCCAGTCGCGTTCGTACGGAAGTAGCTCCCCCGCTTCGCTTTCAGTGTCGCTCGACAGCCTTCCAATACCAAAACATCAAGAACGGCAGCTCCCGATGAGCGTGTGTGTCACTCACACTCTCCAGTCGCACCCGAACGCCACCCTCAGACAGGCAGGGTCGCTCACAGACTTTCAGACTTACAGGCTCTCAGACTCACACAATATTCACATACGCACGCACCGGTGGTAGAATGCAAAGAGGTAGTCAATCTTCTCTGGGAACACGTACGCCATGAGCACCTTGTAGATCTGGAAATGCAACAGCCACCAGGACAAGCTGGGACGTGAGCGATTGAACTCCTCTCATAGCTATCATCCCTTTTTCACACAAGTCATGGGACTAGGCCGCTTGCTCACCTGCGTGACTTCGACGGCGTCGAAGCGGAACGCCAAGTGGCGCAAGTCTTTTGTGAAAAGCTCCACGACTGCGCCCTTCCTTTGTACGGATGCAATGCACCCGAGCGGTACAGAGAAGAAGCTCGCGATCTCTGCGTCCGAGCGCCCGAGCAAGTACGCGCGTGCTCGCTCCATCTCGCGCGGGTCTGGCGCGAACGAGAAGCGGAACGTCGTCATGCGCACGCGGCCGAGCGCCACAGCGGCCGCCGCCGTGTCCTTGCGCGGCGCCATAGCATCCAGGTACTCGCACGTGATGGCCGCGAGCACGTCGTTCTCGCCGATGAGCATCTCCCGAGTCTCAGGAACGCCATCAGCATCAGGATCCGCCATAACAGCGGTGCAAAATGTGGGAAATGGGTCGAAAATCAGAGGGAATGGTAGTTGTCGGTACCGGTACTGTATCGAAGGTACAGTATCTAGGTGGTCGGTACAGTAGGAGGAAGTGGTGGGCTTGACCAAGTCGTGCTCGTGCTCGCCACGCCTGTGCGTGCACGATGAGACCTCGCTAATTCCGGCATGGAGCAGAGCGCGAGTGCATCTTGAATGTTGATCTTCGCGTGCCTTATGGTACACCGAATTTAGGTGGTCAGATCGGATCCTTCCTCCCCACGATGCATCTCTTGTGTTTAACCTTATCTCACTTTCTTTCGTGCGACGGTAGGTGCTGGCGCGCACACAGCTCGTGACCTGGTCGCATGTACGCTCCGGTCACTTGCAGCAAGGGCTGAAAAACGACACGATGGAAGCAAATGGGGCGAGCGGGTCGCCGCTTGAAGGCAGTAGTTGCTATGAGGACGACGAGTTCGAGGAGAACGAGAACTCCTCTTGCAGCCCCGAGAACCGCAGCCTTGGCAGCCGGGTGCATCCTCTCGAAGCTGCGAACGATATCGGCTTGTCCAAGCGAGCGATTTCGCTGCCAGCTCCAATGCTGACAAAGCCTGCGACTGACGCTAGGGATGCGGACGACGACGACAATGATGATAACGGAGACGCTCAGTACTACATCAACGTAACGGGAGCGATCGAACCGAGTGCAGCTGGAGAATCGACGCTGCACTCGATATCAGACGCTGTAGGCTCCCACTCATTGGGTGGGTCAGCAGAGTCTCAGAGCTTCGTCGACAACATCGACGGCGTCGGAGAAGATGTCCACGAAGTTCGCACATCACCTATCACAGTAGTAAGAGAAGAAGCAGATCTTGTCCGCATCCACGGTCACCGTGGACTCGAAAGCGTGTTCCTGCCACCGCCTGCTCCTGTGCGAGACGCGCCATCGTCCCAGCAACTCCTCGAGGCAGAGAAGAACCTGCAACGACTTCGTCTCTCGAAAGAGCGTTCGGTGGTCGCTGCGAAGCGGATCACAGAGTTCAAAGAGCTCCAACGCCACCGCGCAGCTCAAGACGCAGCTGACGCGGCGGCGCTCAAGAAGAAGCGCGAGCAGTTCCGAGCCTCAAACAAGAAGAGCTACGACGAACTCGGAGTCACTAAAGTCACGCGCGAGCAACGATACGCGGCGTTAGTGGATGAGAAGAAGCTGCTGGCACGCCACGCGAAAGCCTGCAAGGCACTCGAGCGACACCAGCGGTGGTACAATCGCACGGTGTCTCGTGGAGCTGAGGCGGTGCAGAGTCGTCGAACGCCAGCTCACGCAGCTCAGCTCCAAGCCAAGTACACGGACGCGAACAAACGGCGACAACGTGCTGAAGCAGAGCGAGTCGAGAGCATCCAAGCGCGACAAGCGGAGCTGCATCGCCACGCTCTTGCGCTTGTGAGCCGGAGCACACGAACAGCGTACACCCGGGGGTCATACCTGCTCCAACGCACGCGTGGCGATGGTGGCGACGTCGACAGTTCCTCGTCATCACTGCATCGCCTGTCACCCACAGGCAGAAGACGAGAGTAGACTCTCGTAGACTTGCAGGATACACCACCACGTTGCCTTGATGGGTACTAGATTGCGCTTCCTGCTGACGCCTACTCAGTCGCTGTGGGTGACAGCACTGGCTTCTTCTTGAACGACTCGAGCGCACGCAGGTTCGCTGGCCCGCCCCAGAGCGACTTGAACACACCGTGCTCGAACGCTGCCAAGTCGTCGAGACTCACGTCATCAGCGTTTGTGATGACACGCTTCTGGCCGCGCAGCACCTCTGTCGACACAGCCACAGAGTGACACGAGCTGTTAGCGAGCAATTGAGGGGCTCGCTCGATTCGATCAGTGGCCACGACACGCCACGCACCTGGCTCCACATGGTCGAACGCAGCCACAAAGTCCAGGATCTGATGCTCCGACGCCTCGTTCTGTGCGTCAAACACGAGGTCCGCGAGGCCAAGCGCCACGGCGTCGCGTGCGCTTGTCTTTGTCGCAGTGCAGAGCAGTCGCAGCGCGTGCTGGCGGCCGACGAGCTTGTACAACCGCGCACCGCCGCCCCAACCCGGGGAGACGCCCATGCGCGCCTGCACAAACTGCACAATCGCACTCGCTTC
Source organism: Globisporangium megalacanthum (assembly GCA_023334115.1). NCBI lineage: Eukaryota > Oomycota > Peronosporomycetes > Pythiales > Pythiaceae > Globisporangium > Globisporangium megalacanthum. Next base: position 22,125 of record JAASGD010000404.1, read on the forward strand.
GACGAAGCGGTAGTCGCACGAGGTCGCGAGTTCCGCGCCGCCGCCGTACGCGCCGCCTTCGACCAGAGCAAAGGTCACGACTGGAAGCCGGCGGAACCGCGTGAGCGTGTCGACCATGAGCGCGCTCATCGCCGTGCCGGCTTCGTTCGACGCGAGCTGCTTCTGTGCGACACGCAGGTCAGCACCGGCGCAGAACCAGCTGTCCGAGCCAGCGAGCAGCACGGTATTGAGCTCGCAGTGGACGCGCGGGTCCTCGAGCTGCGCGACCGCGTCCGCGAGCTCGGCCATCATTTTGCCGCTCAGGGCATTGCGCGCGGACGGGTTGTGGACTTCGAGCACGGCTGTGCGGCGCAGCGCCTCGAGCCCGCGGGCTGCAAGCGCGGTGGTGGTGGCAGCAGCACCAGGCAGCAGCAGTCGCACGCAGTCGTCACCTCTGCCCATCGGCCGCAGCGTCTCTCGACTGCGTGCCACGAGCGCCGGCGGGTCGTCCGCAAGCGCTGGTACAAAGGTAAAGAGCGCGTCCATCGCGTCGAAGTCGATAGGCGTGGAGGCGGACGAGGAAGCGCAGAAGGAGCGCGAGTGGTGAAGGCGGCGAGTGAGCACTCGACGCATCGAAGGCGTCTTGCGTTTCACAGGACAATTGGAAGTGGGAATATCGCGTCACTGGTTCGAGCTACAACTGTCATTCAGTACTAGTCCTTCGCTGTCACTGTTACAGCACATGAGGAAATTGTTGGAAATGAGCTGAGAACGAGTTAGTTCTACGAGATGAGCAAGTTCGAGCGAGAGAGCGTCTTACGACAGAAGTGTCGTCGCTTCCAGGCAAATCCACCGCTATCCAAGCCGTGAGTGTTGCCTGAGCAATGCAAATGAGGTACCAACTTCCAGCGCCGAGTCGATGAGGAGCGATTTCGCGAGCCGAAGCGAGTTCACAGTACAAGTTCGTATTTGAAGCGTTGGGACGTCAACACAGGGTTTGGAACTTTTCAATAACAATAACAATATAATAAAATAAATTATTGAAATTATTTATTGATCTACCCTGACAATTTTCCACAATATACATCACAAGTATTTACCACGAAACGCAACTCGAACAGATGGAGTACGACAAGAGCTACAGATGCAGGAACGAGTGGAAGAGAGCGTTTAGCGAATGAGTGGTCCGAAGAGACTTGCTTGTGTTGACAAGCAGAGTCCGCGTTTGCAGATTCATCATTTTCCTTTTCGAAAGCAACCAACCACGCAAATTGCCCACCTCAAGCCACCAGCCGCCATGACACCGATCGCTCCACGACTCCTCGCAGTTGCCCTCTTTGACTCGGCCGGAGAGGACATTTACGTTTGCCGTATCTGCTCTGCGCCGCGCAAGCAAGCAAGCGCCGCTGGGTACAGCAACCTGCTCGACCATCTCACGCGATGCCACGCCTCGACCTACATGGACGAGTACAAGCTTGCCCTTGCTCGGCGCGGCAACAGAACGCTCGAAGCGTTCATCAAGATCGACACGTCCGCTACGA
>JAASGD010000405.1:0-23542 GCA_023334115.1 Globisporangium megalacanthum
TACTTGCTGAGCCCCATGGTCGAGCGTGTTCGATCTTGTCTACAACTGTAGTTGCTGGTTAAGGTTGGGGTGTGTTGGGTGGCGTGTCGAGCGGTGATGCCAGACTTGATCAGGTGTTGGTCTGGCGAGTTTGGAAATGCGGGCTCGAGTGTTGGATAGCTACTTCGCGAAGGAGACCAGATGGCTGTCTGAGCGCGACAACTGGATCCTTCATACACCGTTGGGCGAGAGCAGGTCTAACCGTTGCGGTTCATGATTCTTCTAGCCAAGGAAGGGCAGGAGGCTTACTGGAACAGGATACTGGAACTGGATCTTGATCCCTTCCTGTGAGCCTCATAGTGAGGGTATTTTGTAGGTACAGTATAAACCATTTCATAGGAGCCATTTTCATGGTTTGTACCTACAAAATATCTTCGAAATCAAGTACTGTACCGGTACTGTACAGTGATTGTTGTTGGCAAAGTCCAAAAGCATTTGCCAGTGGTTGCGACGCTTCACAAAGGTGAACATGGACGCGTCTGGGGGCTCGCGATGTGCGCGGCCGGACTGCATCTCGCTACGCGAAGAGCTCGAGCTGCTACGCGGCGACCTGCGGGAGCTCGAGGCCGAGAGCGACGCGCTGCATGACGCGCTCGCAGTCAAAGACGCGGACGCACAGCGCACGATCGACGCGAAAGACCACGAGATCGCTCGGCTTCAGCACGAGCTCACTGTTGTCGCGTCCGCAGCAGGAGCTTCTATAGTGCCAGTATCCTCCCCCACCACTACCACCACCACTACTATCACTTCGCCGCCACTAGTGTCCATTGCGCCACTCCTGCCGGCTTCCCAGCAGCTCCTTGTAGATCCAGACACAGAGAAATGGACCCGTGAGTGCGACGCACTCCGTCGAGCGAACGCTGCGCTCGAAGCGCAGCTTGTGAACGCAGCGACTGCAGCAAAGTCTGCAGCGACTGTCAGTACGCTGGACGCAAAGGACCAGCGTAGTGAACTCGTGCGTGTGCTGCAAGAGAATGAGCAGCTACGTAGTGAAAAGCGGACACTGGAAGCCGCCGTGCAGACGACTGCAGACGCGGCTCGTGAGAGTGAGACGCTCGTCCAAGCGCTGTACGCTCACGAGCGCACGTACAAAGACGCGCTGGACGAGCAGACGCTCGAGATCACGCGCGTCCACGCCCAGCTAGAGCAGCTGGAGCGAGAGAAGAAGCAGCTCGAAGCCACGCTTGTCGACATGGACGAGCGGGAGAGCGACGCGGACGCACTCCTAGCGGACGCCAAGCGACAGTACGACGCTGAGCGCGCGGTTCTGTGCCATGAGCTCACCGAAGCGCAGCAGCGCGTAGCAGAACTGGAGCAGCGCCGACAGCCACAGCCGCAGCAGCGACAGGCGACTGTCGCGACTGCTGACGACGACACGGACGAGATGGCGCGACAGCTGTCGCTGCTCCAGGAGCTCCGTGCGCGCGACCGCGCGACAATCGCAGAGCTGAGCCACCGTGTGCGGCAGCAGCAGAGCGACCTCGAGAGCCTCTCAGAGCACGTGGACGCGGACGCAGCAGCGGCAGTCGAGACTGCTGTGCGGACGGCGGTCGCGCACCACAAAGCCGCGCACGAGAGTGTTGGTCGCGACCACAGCCGACTCACACGTCGGCTCCGGGAGCAAAGTGCGCTCCTGCGGGACGTCGAGGCGCGCCAGTCACTGCTCGAGACTGAACTCACGGACGCACGCGCGTGGATCGCTAAGTACGAAGGCAACGCAGGCCTCGAAGACGTCGTGGGCGCTCAGAAGCAGCTCCGGAAGCAGCTCGCGGCGGAGAGGCAGGCGAGTTCAACCTTGCGGCAAGAGCTAAGCGCTCAGCGAGACGCGACAGCGAAGGCCCTTGTCGCGTTCGAGCGACTCAAGGTCGAGAGCGGGAAGTCAGCGGACTTTGCGTACGACGACCTTGAGATTGAGCACGCGCTCCAGGGCGAGCTCGCAGCGAGCCACGCTGTCCTCGCACAGCTCGAACACGAGCTGGAAGAGCGCGACCGCGACCGCGTGCGGCTGCTCCAACGACTCCGCGACCAGGCGCGGACGGCGGGCCACTCGCTGTACGAAGCGCACGGCGTGAGTGCGGCCCAGTGGACGCTCGTAGAAGAGTTCATTGACTGCGTGCGACACACGCCCGAGGTCGCACGACGGTGGTTGGCCTCAAGCAGTGACTCTGACAGTGGTCCAGGTGGGCCGCAGCCGCTGGTGCCTGACGCTGTTGCGGCGTACGAGGCAGCAATCGAAGCCGCACACGCTGACAACCGGAAGCTCGTGGCGGAGAGCGAGCAGCTCCGGACTGCGCTGGAGCAGACGCAACGCGCACTCGCAGCAGTAAGTCACGAGCAGCGTGAGGAGGACGACGACGCGCCACGTTCGGTCGCTGGCCGAGACGAGGTGACGGAGCTGCGAGAGCAGATCCAGCAGATGGTGCGAGAGCAAGAGCAGGCGCGGAGCGAGCGCAGTGGGCGGCTGGAGACGTCGGCGGTGGAAGCCGAGGAGGAAGAGGGGCTGGAGAAGGACGATTCTGCTGTCGAGCCATTGGCGTCCTCGTCGGGTAGAGACGAGGACGCCACTCTCTTGAGCCTCCAGACTGCTGCTGCTGGTGGTCTTGTGGTGGTCGCGACCAAGCGATCGGAGATCCCGTCAGTCGCTGACGCTGCCACCCAAGCAGAACCCCCAAGCCGTGCTTCCTCAACGCCACCACGACTAACCGAGTCGGTGTCTGTCACTATTGGCAGTGGCCATACAGATCGGGACCCAGAGTCCCCGTCTTCACCGTCTTCGCCTCGTCCAACGCCGAGCAGCTGGGGATCAGTCGAGAGCATCGCGACGGCGGTGGCGAAAGCGCTCGAAGGCAAACTTGCGCTTCTTCAACGACCCAGCAGTCAGAATCACCACCACGAGGAGCAGGCAACAGCGACAGCGACAGCAGCGGACGCTTCCAGCAGCCCCTCCGACTCTTCTCCCGACACTCATGTCGACTCAAGGCCGCTGGATGCACTGGCGTTTGAGAGCGAGGCGGAACTAACACGCCAGCTCGACGTGCTCGCTGAGCTCAACGTCTGTCTCGACGAACTCGTGCGTGCCGAGTCCCAGAACGACGCGCTCCAGCAGCAGCTGGCGCAACACGAGCTCGCGTTCCGCACTGTCGCAGACCAGCACACAGTGCTCTACCAACACTTCTTCCACCTTCACGCAGAGCACACGACAAGCGACGACGCGCTTCAGCGTCGTGTCTCGGAGCTCACGAGCGACAACCGAGCGCTTCAGCTCAAGTGCGAGCGGTACGAGTCGAGTCTGCGGCGCTGGACGCCCCAGGACCCACGTCGTGCGGACGTAGAGACACGGTTGCGGGCTGAAGTCGCAGAGCTCACGCGCTCAGCGGCCGTGTTTGAAGCGAACGAAAGCCGCTTCCGCCGCAAGTACCAGCAGCTGTACCGCGACTTGGAAGCTGCGCAGACGCACACGACGATGCTCGAAACCGACTGGCTCGAAATGGAGAAGACGCTCAAGGTCCGCGTGCTGTACCTCGAAGGCTGGAAGCACGGGGCTGACGCGCTCATTGCACGCTTGGAGACCGCGCTGGAGCAGAGCGTGCACCGCACGGTCGCAGATCGCCACGAGCAAGCGGCGCTGCACGCGCTGACGAAGCTCGAGACGCTCAGCGAAGAACACGCGGAGCTACGGGTCGAGTGCGTCCAGCTGCGCAGTCTCCCGCTCGAGCTCAGCCGCGTGCGCCACGAAAATGCACTGCTGATAGCAGAGAATCGCGTCTGCGATAGTGACAGTAAGAGCGGTGGGAGAAGCGTCGAGTTGGACTCGGTGCTGCAGGCTCGGATCGCCCAGCTCGAACTGGAACTGACAGCGCAGAGCCAACGCGTAGCAGACTTGGAAGCAGCGAGCGACATCAGCCGCTACGACAACGCGATACAACACGAGAGCGATGCGGAGAAGGCGAACGCGCTGCTTGTCGAGCGGGTCCTGGAACTCGAACAGCTCTACGAGAGCCTCACGCGCGAGTGCACCAGGTACAAGGACGTGGCTGCACTCGCAGCGACGCAAGCGACGACATTGACGAGGCGACTGGCGACAGCGCAGAACAAGGCGCGGGACAGACAGGAAGAGGCGGACGAGCGCGTGCGGAAGCTGCTAGCGGCGTCGGACGACCGCACGGTAGTCGGACGGCTCCAGCACCAGCTCGTGCAGGTGAAGACCAACTACCAGCACTTCCTCAACAAGTACGAGCAGCTCGCAAGCGACAACCAGCACGCAGTGATCCGAGCGCAGCACCTGGAGCTCGAGCTCGAGGCGCGGTCAGCGCTCTTGAGCGACGCACGGGAGACTGCGCGGAACCAAGTCGGAGTGCTCGAAGCGACGCTCTCGCAAGCCAAGGAGCGGGACCTCACTGCTCGGAACGCCAAGTGGGACGCGTTCCGCAAGCGGTTGGACACGGTTGAAGACGCGCTTCGGCGAGAGACAGAGCGTCGCCAGGCACTTGAGACTGAGCTCGAGACTGCCCAGCTGGCCTCGCAGCCATTGAGCTGGCACCCCAGCTCTGGGCCAGCTAGTGCACCAGCGAGCAGCCACCTGTCCGAGATCGACGTGCACCGGCTCCAAGCACGTGTAGATGCACTCGAGACGCGCGAGCGTGTGCTCCTGGGGCAGCTTGAGCGTGCCGCGCAGTCTGCTGCGTCGCTGGAGCAACATGCGGGACTGCAGACGGAGCTGGCGGACGCGAAAGCGCTGAACGCCGACGTGGTGCGGCAGCTCCAGTGTGCGCAGAGCCGCGTCTCGGAGCTGATCGCACAGAACGGCGCCTTGGCTGCGAGTCGCCAGCAGGTCGCGAGTGCGAAAGAGGACGTCGAGATGGAGCTCCAGAACGCCCAAGCGCAGCTGGAGCTGCTCACAGGCAGCGGTGGTGGTGGTGGTGGCGATAGGAAGGCCAACAACAACCAGCTGGATGAAGAGCTGTCGACGCTTCCCCCCAACTCGCCACTGATGCGTCGAAAGGTGGGGCTCTACGAGCGCGACCAAGCCGACTTGCAGCAGGCGGCGCAAGCGACGATTGCGAGCCTCAAGCAGCTCGTGGCCGAGAAGAATGCGCTGCTGGTGACGTACCAGATGCAGGCGGAAGACGCACGTCGAGACGCGGCCCACGCGAAGGCGCAAGGCCGAGTCGACACAGCGCAACGCAACAAGTCGCTCTTTGACGAGCACCAGCGTGCGATCGCCCAGCTCAAGGACGCGTCTGCGACAATCCAGCGCCTCGAACGCACTGGTGGGGGGCCGCACGTGAAGGCGGCCATCACAGCGGCCCAAGAGCGGCACGAGCACACGCTCCGGGAGTGGCAGGCGACCGCCGCGGCTCTGGAAGACGCACGCCACACAATCGCCAAACGCAACGCTGAGCTCGAGGCGCTTCAGAATGAGCGCGACGTGGCCGAAGCACGGGCTGGCGAAGCACTCGAGGAGATTGTACTAACGAAAGAGGCTGTGGGGGAGCAGATGCGCGCACGGACGCAGCTCGAGACGCAGCTTATTCGTGTACGGCGTGACGTGGAAGCAAAGGAAGGCAAGCTCCGGCTCTTGCGGGACGCGATCGTGGCGCTGAAAGAAGAGTTCTTGAAGGCAGAGGACCGGCACGCAGTGGAGCTTGCAAAGGCGCAGCAGGCGGCGGCTCAGAGCAGCCAGAAAAAGGCGAAGAAGAAGAAGACAGAGGAGAACGACGACATGAAGGAGGAGCAGACGCAGTGGCGAGCGGACAAGCAACGGCTTGAAGCGCAAGTGCAGATCTTACAGGAGAAGCTGGCGTTGCACGCCAAGGCCCAGCGGAAGCGCTCAGCTGCAGCTGCGAGTAGTGGTGCTGGGGCAGCGAAGACGACAGAAGCGGACGAACACAAGGTCTCAGACGACAGTGCGTCGCTCTCAACGCAGCAACAGACGCTGGAACATGAGGTTGAGCGGCTGAAGCGCGTGGTGAAAGAGCGCGTGGTGGACGAGGCGCGTGTGGTGGAAGCGCTGGAGAAGAAAGTGCGGGTGCTGGAAGCGCAGAACAAGGCGCTCCGGGAAGCGTCTCACGTGACGTCATCCGCGACTAGCGAACATGCGACTGGTGAGAGAACGACTAGCGAGAGACCGACTGGTGAGAGAGCGACCGGTCAGAGAGCTGATGGCAGTGACGAGCAGCAGCAGCAGCACGACACTGTCGGCAGGACGCGGGAGCAGTGGGCAGCAGAGAAGAAGCTGCAGCGACGGAACGAGCTCTTGGCAGCGCGTGTGAAGGAGAAACAGCGTGAGCTGGACACACAAGCGACGCAGCTGACGTATGCGACCGAGCAGCTGCGGAGTATGCAGCACGAGATGGCGCAGCTGAAGAAGAACGCAGCGCAGAAGCGCCAAGTGGCGGCATCTGCTCCAGCTTCTGTGTCCAGTGGACTGCCTGCGAGCGTGAAAGCAGAGGTCGACGACCTGGAGCGACAGAACCGGTACCTCCACGAGACGCTCGTGCTCAAGCGGCGCGAGTGGGAGGACGCGTTCGCAGAGCAGATGGACCGGTACGAGCGTGAGCTCCGTCGGCTGCGGCTCCGGCTCTCGCAGCACAGCGTCTCAATGGCGTCATCCGACACAGGCGGCGGCACAGCGTCCGAGCAGCTGGAGCGAGAAGAGACGCAGTTCCTGCTGGCTCAGGAAGCGAGTGACGAGCTCGTGCTCCTGGGCGACGAGCTGCGGCGACGCGAGCAGGAGCGGATTGCATGCGACACGCGACTGATGGAGACGGCGCTGGAGCTCGAGACGACGCGGCTGGAGCTCCGACGGCGCCAGCGCCAGTGTGCAGCGCTCGAAAGTGTGGTGCAGGAGACGCCCGAGCGGCCGCCGAGTGATGGTCGTGGCCGTGGCTCCACTGCTGGTGTTGGCAGTGGTGGTCTCCGTTCGGCTGCGCAGGAGCGACAGGCGCTTGAAGACGTAATCGAGACGATGAAGCGCGTGATTGAGAAGCTCCGGAGCGAGAACGAGCGGCTGAAGGCTCGTGGCAATGGCGGGAGTGCGTCGTCTGGTCGTCAGCTGGAGCAGCTGCGTCATCGCGTGCAGGAGCACCAGAGCGTCCGGGAGCAGCTGGAAGCCGACAACGCAAGGCTGCGGACAGAGGCAGCGGCGCTCTTGCAGGACAAGCGCCGGCTGCAGCACCGGCTCCGTGTCGCGACGGCCACGCACACAGCGACAGAGCCGACACTGTCGCCCCACGTGCGACCACTGGACGCTGACGCTGGTGCTGTCGCCATGACGAACGCACAGTCGCTGTCAATAGAGAGGGAGGCGCAGGAGCTGCGATGTACAGTCGCTCGACACGAAGCGACGATCCGAGAGCTCGAGACGCAGCTGGCAGAGCGCACGAGCAGTGGAGGACGTACTGATGACGTCAACAGCCAGCCTGACGCGCAAGAACAGCGCATCGCAGCACTAGCAGCGGAGAACACCAAGCTGCAGCACGAGCTGGCGGCGTTCGACGTCGAGTTCTTTGAAGAGATCGAGGACCTCAAGTTCCAGTACGCAGAGGCCGTGCGCGCCAAGCAGCAGCTCGAGCGAGAGCTTGCGAGGCGTACTCATGTGGATCAAGCGTGACAAAAGAGAGGGAATAAATGCCATCCTGTGAACATGGTGACATGGAGTGTATGTATCGACAGTGAGTGAAGTCTCCCTCCGTCACCATCGTCCTGGTTAGTCACTCCGTCCCTAGTAGTCGTCGCCCTTCGACAACACCTCCTTGCACGTCGGCCGCAGCACGATCGTGTGCTCGTACTGAGCCGTGAAGCTCCCTTTCACGTCCACGAGCGGCGGGTAGGCCGTCACAATGCCCGTGTCCACGAGGTTCTGGAGCGCCACGACGTACTTCTCCTGCTTGGCGCCCTTTGGGTTAATAAACGCCGACCCACCGTCGTCCCGTTCGAGGTACCGGCGGCAGAACGGCAGCGTCCCGAACGTGCGCGTGATGTGCGTGAGGAGCTTCTTCGCCCGCGGCAGACGGAGCGGCACGTGGGGCGCGTCGAACGCCTTGGCGTAGTGCGAACACTCGCCGTCCTCGACCACGTGGCCGCGGCCCGTGCTCCCAAACGTCTCGATCGCAAAGATCTCGCCCTCTTCCATCTTCGTGTTGTCTCCGCCGGCGACAATCGGCACGCTCTTGCCGCCGTGGATCTGGTACGCGCCAATCGAGTGGCCGCACAGATTGCGTAAACACTTGACGGGAAACGTCTTGCCGTCGATCGTGACTTCGTACGACTCCATGACCTCTTGGATCGCGCCGCCGATCTCGCCCAGCCGCGCGTCAATGCCCGCGTGCTTGATGCCTTCGTTTGTCGCCATCTTGGCGGCTTCCAAGAGCGGGTCGAACTGCGGGTCGAACGCCACAGTGAACGCACTGTCGATGATGCGGCCGTCCACGTGCGTCCCAAAGTCGATCTTCATCACGTCCCCGTACGAAAGCACAGTGTTGTCGCCCATGTTGGGCGTATAGTGAGCCGCAACGTGGTTCAGCGAGCAGCCGGTCGGGAACCCAATGCCGCGCTGGTTGAAAAGATAGCGTCATCATAATTAGTGTACGTTCACCACATTATCCATCACTCGTTGTTTACGTGAACACACGTCGCAACGTACCGCAAACCCGGCTTCTTCGACAAGCTCGCGGTTCTTGTTCTCCAGTTGCGTGCAGAGGTCGATGAGCTTCACTCCTGGCTGGATCAGCGTCTGGGCGAACTTGCGCACGTGCCGGTGTACTTCCGAAGCGTACCGTACTTTCTCGTACAAGTCCTCTGCGGCACGGTCGAGCGCCCGCTTCTCGTCGCTCGTCGTACGGTACGTGTTAAAGTCACCGGGGTGGTCCAAGAGCTCGCCGACTGGAAAGTGGCCGTCCGGGTAGAGTTTCGCAATCGGCACCGTCGCGGGTTGGGTCTGTCCGATCTTCGTGAAGCTGTCAGTGAAGCCCGTTACGCCCCGGAACGGCGGCGGCTGGCTCCCAGCGCCAAACGCTGGGCTGCGCAGCACACTGAGCATGTCCGTGCCGCTGGTCGGGGCGCTCTTGGTCTTCTTCTTTTTACTCTTCTTCTTCTTCTTCTTGGCCTTCGCGGCCCCGTCGACGAGAGTTCCTGGCGCCTGCTCCGTTTCCTCTGCGTCGTCGTCCTCCTCCTCTGCGTCGTCAGCAGCGCGTGCGTCGACGGCGGCCGCCGCCTTGAGCTGCTGCTCCGCCTCGGTCTTCGTCATCATCAGCTGCCTCAAATGCGTTTATTTCGCAATGTGCATGAACGACTGGTTTGCCGCATTCACACTGTAGTTTGCAATAGTGCTATAAACCGGGGACCTAGCATTTATCTTCTATTCATGTCGAGATAGATCTCGTCGTGTTTAACCTTGATTTAAGTATGTCAAGAGTCGACTTTTGGAGAGGACTTTATTACTGCGTTTGTGGCTGTGGCATTGACGGCTGGGGAGCAGCGCCACTCATTCGAGCGAGCGGTTCGTACAAGCGCACCCGTACCCCCTCGTTCCCTCTTACGTCACGATGCTGCAGCGCTTCGTCGCCGCGCGCTCGTCGGGCGCTGCCGTAGCTGCTGCTGTGGCGCGTCCGCTGACAGCGCTCCACGGCGGTGCGCAGACTGCGCGCTTCACAGGCGGCAGCGGCGGCAGCGGCGGCAGCGGCGGCAGCGAAATGGACGACGGCGACGACGACGACCCGGACGACCCGATCATGACGAAAGACCGGCGCGACATTCTCCCACGGCGCCAGACCATGCCGGAGGCTGCGCGCAAGAGCCGGTTCATGGCCATCGCGCCCGAGAACCGCGGGAAAGTGCGGCGCCGCTTGCTCGACGAGTTCAAGAAGGAAGAGATTGCGCTCGACGACGTGAACAGCCGCGGCCACTACTTGACGCCGGATACGGGCGTGCTGCGCGACTTGCGCGAGATGCACGAAGAGGAGAAGGACATGGCGTTCGACGACGAAGAGGACGTCGAGCCACTGAACCTCGGCCGCCTCGGGCTCTTGCGGCAGATTGTCCACGTCGACAAGGTCCAGAAAGTCACGACTCAGGGGAACATCCTGCGCTTCCGTGCGATGATCGTCGTTGGGAACCGCCAGGGCGTCGCTGGGTACGCGGTGGGAAAAGGCGCGTCGCCTCCAGAGGCGATCCTGCGGGGCACGAAACTCGCGATGAAGAACTTTACGTTTGTCGATCGCTTTGACGACCGCACGCTCTTCCACGAAGTGCGCGGCAAGTGGAACAGCTCGACGCTCTTCCTCCGTCCCGCGCCGCAGGGCAAAGGCCTCACAGTGAGCGACACAGTCGCGTGTGTGCTCGACTGCTTTGGGATCACGGACGTGGTGTCCAAGACGCACGGCCAGCGCAACCCGTACACGGTCATCAAGGCCACGTTCAACGCGCTCGCGAAGCACGAGACGGCTGAAGAGGTTGCGCTCAAGACGGGCCACTCGCTCGTCGAGATCAGCAACCTCGCGCGGACCCGCAACCTGTAGGTCGGTGGATTTGCAGGTCGGTGGGTCTGTAGGTCAGTGGGTCTGTAGGTCTGTAGGTCTAGGTCTGTAGGCTGTGGTTTATGGCCGCTGAGCCCTTCCAGGACAAGGCTTTGGCTCGTGAAGGAGGGAGGGAATGAGACGTCGCAGTCAAACGAAGAGTCCCACTTGACGCTGTTGTTGTTGTTGTTGTTGTTGATTGATTGGTGCTCTGCTGTCTGTACACACTCACTCGCTTCAGTCTCTCCCTCTCTACAGTATTCTACTTGTTGGTCTGTCCTAATTAGGACGCACCGCCACCGGATGTCTTGGCGTAGTACCGGTCGCTCGCCTTCACTGCGTCAATGAGCCAGTTCACAGCGTCTTCAATGCCTTCCGTAGTCAGTGCGCAGACTGGGTGCGCTGCCACAGCGCCTGGCACTGCCTCGACGCTCAGCACTTGGGCGATCGCATTCACACTGTGTGCTTCCTATAGTGAAGAAAGGAAGGGACAAAGAGGCGATGAACCACTACTCACTCCACCACTCAACCACTCAACTACCAGACGCACCTTGAGGTCCATTTTGTTGGCGAGTACGAGCAGCGGGACGCCTTGGAGCTCTGCGTGCGACAGCATCGTGTCTGTGTATCCACCCACCCCAAGCGTCCGTCAGTCCATCGTGTGATGACGAATCACCCGTTTCACACTGGCGCTGGAGCCGTACGCAGCGTCTCTTTCGCCTCCTGGAAACGCGTTTCGTTCGCTGCGTCAATGACGAACACGACGCCGTGGCTCTCGCTGTAGTACTTGTTCCAGATCACCCGCAAGCGCTCCTGTGGGGTGGTTCGTCATCAGCACCATTCCGGCGTCCCACAGCCATACAAAAGCCATACAAACGCACTTGACCACCCAAGTCCCAGAAGATCACGCGCGAGCGCTTCAGGTCCACGCGAGCGACTACCGGAGAGCAAGTGACACACACACAGGCACAGAGTGTGGGTCAGAGCCAAACTCACATACACTACGAGAGAGCGAGGGACAAGATGAAGACGCACTATTGAGGCCGACAGTCGGTGGGATTTTGTCGAGTGGAATGCCAGGTTTCTTGCCAAACATGCCCTTGAGCTGCTCAAGAAGCGTCTGTCGGGTTGTGGGTGGAAGAGAGAGAGAGAGAGCGGTCACAGTTCGCTCGCTTACGCAACGTCTTGAGACGAAGAAGAAGGCAGGAGAGGGCGGCAGCAGGCGCCAGTGACGACGTACCTACCGTCTTCCCCGCGTCGTCCAGTCCGACGATGAGCAGGTGCAGCTCGGCCTTCGAGAAGAGGAACTGCCAGAGCCCCATGACGAGCGAGAACATGCTTGCGTTGAATTAATTGCGCTGCTTTTTTCAGGAGAAACGGAATGGCGTTATGTTCGTAACGAGTCACAGGACGCGTAACGTAACCGCATAACACCGTGGCAAGTGAAATCGGACCTAAACGAAGATGCACAAAACAAAATCTCCCACACACAAGGCAATTTACCCACACACACACCACCAGGAGCTACCTACGCAACCACCTCGGAGAAGGAAGCCCGCGGACGCCATGCAGATCCAGATCAAGGTGCGCTCAGTGGGCCTTTTCTCTGCTCTATTAACGCACGCGGGACATGCGCGTGCCAGCCAGAGACTGACGTACGGCTGCGTCGTGTGACTGTGTGTGTTGATTGCAGACGCTCACTGGCCGCAAAGTGCGGGTCTCTCTCTCTCTCTCGCTATGGGCGAAGCTCTGTGTCGTCTAACAAGCGGAGGTCGCGATAAGGCTTGGAGAGAGCTGACGTCATCACTCTCTCTCTCTCTCCTCTTCTCTTCTCCTCCACCGTCGTCTCGGCTCCTCCCAGCAAACGTTCAACTTTGAACCCGACAACACGGTGGGTTGAACTTGGCACTCGTGGGGTTGGTTGGTTAGTACTATAGAATACTAGGAAGGACCGACGGAGACAGCGATTGTGCGTCTGACGCGTGCGTGTTCAGATCCTGCACGTGAAGCAGGCGCTGCAGGAGAAAGAGGGCATCCAGGTGGACCAGATCAGGTGCGGAAGAGGCTCTTGGTCATCCAGTGGGAGCTCTTGGAGTGACGCGTCCGCCTCTGTGTGGCTCTGATGCTTGTGCGCTCGTCCAGATTGATCTACAGCGGGAAGCAGCTGTGAGTCTTCCTCTCTCTTTCTCTCTCTGGTCGTCTCTACGCACCTACTCACCTCCGCTCTTCTTCTCGCTTCCCCTGGCTTCCCTAGTGCGGACGACAAGACCCTGCAGGACTACAACGTGGCGGCCGGCGGCACGATCCACATGGTGCTCCAGCTGCGTGGCGGCTGCTAAGCGCCCAAGCGTCCGTAAACGCTCGCTCGCTCTCCAGGTCGCTGTGCTCACTTGACGGCGGCCTGGACACGTAGATCTATCCCCATATGCGAGCAGGTGGACGGCTGTGGTTCTAACCCGTCTGCCACCACACCGCTCTCACTAAACACGACACACCACTCCAGCAGCGCAGTCTTCCTTCCTTGTGTCAACCACTGTGTGTGGCTGCGTGTCACTATAGTGTCACTCTCACTTTACTGACTGTCACTAGCCGCCGCCGTCGTCGTCTGCTGCTGGACAAGCGGCTCCAGCTGCTGCTTCTCGGCGAGCGTCTTGAGCAGCTGGACGATCAGCGGGATGTAGTTGTGTTTACGACGCGCGTTCTCGAGCGCCCAGCTCCGTCGCTTCGCTTCTTCGGCTGCAATCGTCCGCCGGAGCTCGTCCACCTCCACGACGTGCTGCGGTTCGTCGGATTGCGTAATCAACGCGAGCTTCTCTTGACACGCATCAATCCGATTACGAATCAGCGCAAGCAGGTTGAACCGGATCTCGGACGTCGCGTACTGTTCAATGCGCTGTTGGATGACGGGACACGCGACTTCGAGCCAGGACTCGGGTTCGTGCGCACGTGGCACAGTGCCGAGTCGCACCGGTGCGTCCCGCAATCCGTCGAGCTCGTACACGCGGCCGTTCACTGGCACGTAGGCGATAAAGTGATATACGTCATCATCAGCTGTCGCTTTGCGCTCCTCCATGACGAACGGCTCCGGTCGCGAGAACGAGTTGTGCGTGACGCGGATCGTGTCGCTGTTGGAGATCGCGAGCCCTTTCAGCTCAGGTGGGAAGTCGCTCGTGAACGCTTTAAAGTCCGTGAGTGTTGGTCCGAGCTCCACGTCCGGCCGGTTGAGCAGGATCGAGAGCACTGCTTGGGTGGCACACGCGTTGCTAATCACCTGGCGCGCAAAGAAGAGGTCGCTGTCGCTGTCATCAGCGTCGGAAGCGGACGTAGCACCGCTGCTAGAGCTGCTGGCGGGAGCGTGTGCTGCTTCATACTTGAAGAGGAACACGAGCCCGAGCACCGGCGCCAGTTCAGCGAACTGCGCAGGCTCGAGCGAGTAGAGCTCCTCGACTTGCACGCCGCGCACGCCAATGTCTTCAATGAGTGACGTGAAGACGCCTGTGGTGGCGAAGGAGGAGGGAGAGGAGGGGTGCGTGTGCGTCAAGGAGAGGGGGAGGGCGAATCGAACGCGGTCAGTGCGTGACGCAAGAGAGCGTACCTGGGTCGGACTCGATGGTGCACCACGACATGTTTTGCTTCGGATCTTTGGAGAAAAAAACGAAAGTGCAAAAAGTATTGATTGTATTCCAGCAGTTGTATGTCATTTTGTAGGTTTGCGAATTGAATTGCATTCCAGAATTTGAATGCCATTTTATGGGTTTGAGAAGATGGAGTTTTGCTGGCTTTGGAAGCAATGGGGGTTGGCCAATGCTATCTCCAATGAGGCCAAGATCCTTTGTGACCCGGTATCGAGTCCCACACACGAGTTGCCCGTACTTTGTAATGTATTTCAACACACCGCGATTTCATAAGGATATGCACGTAAATGTAGCGATCGCCATCTGGTTTGTGGAAGCGAGAGCGGATGCGTGTGGTAGCACGTGCGTGCCGTAGTTGTGCGAGGCTATGCTGGGGAGTTGTAGACAGTTGGAGCTCTTCGTTCGAGCTTCTCGCTCACTCGAGCTCAGGCGTCGCCACTGCCATCATGGCCGCCATCACCGCCGTCATCACCTCCGCTGTCACCGCCATCGACATCTCCAGCTCCAGCTGCAGCTGCCGCGGTGGCCATATCCGCTGTTCTGGCCGGAATCGATCCGCCAGATGCCTCCGGCGTCGGCTTCCAGTGTTCATGAGTATCCATTTTGTTCGGGAGGCAGACTCAGACTATGTTGTCCACTCCAACTCAGGCACGTATTTGGAGTTGAAGTTGAAGCTGAGGGTCAGCCAACGATGTGTTGCCCTGTGGCCTCTGTGAGCCCACGCTGTGCCTGTAGCGAGAGGGGATTGAGAGTGGGATTGAGAGTGAGAGCGAGAGTGAGAGCATAGAGCAGAGAGCAGAGAGCAGAGCAGATTATTGGCATGCTAACGGTCTCAAACAGTTTGGTTTTGACTACGTAGAGTACAAGTCGATCCTGACCGAGGAACATGTCAAAGTTAACTGTAGTAACTGTTCTCCGCAAAACGAGGGCTCCGCGTGATATGAAGACACGCGTGAGCAAGATGGCTGGCTCGATTGATCAAGCAAGCAGCGAAGTTCGCGGGCACCAACTGGATATCGCGACGCCCAAGCGCTCACCCAGCCTGCACTGCAGATCCCAAACCCGTCAGCGCCAGACGAGTGTATAAGAATGGTGGACACAAAGGGCACAAGAACGCGGCGATGGAGACGACGATCCCAGTGACCGACGCTCAGATCAGTGACGCGTGGTGGCAACGCCGTCAATCCCACCAGCGACGCGGTATGCGGAACGCACCACGAAGGAGCGTCGTGAGTTTATCCACCAGTACGAGACGTACTTGGCCCCAGTGAATTAGCTCCACACTCAATAGACCGCTCTGGTGGCCATGCCTGTCAGCGCGTGCATCATTATGAAGACGAAGCCGCTGTTCGCAGGTACGAGTTCGCTCTGCCAGTCGAAATGGTCACGGAGACGCGGTCGCGAAGCTACTTCATGGCGTCTATGAAGCCGACGTTCGTTGACTATGCTACCGCGGACGGCGCTATGTAGAAACGCTTGATCAAGGCGACGCTGCCAGAGCGGGGGATCGACTTGAGTGCCTGCTCGGGGACGTGGAGAACGTTCTCGACCGGTTCGACCTGACTGACGTCGCATTCGTGGACGAGCGGCGACGCCTGGTCAAGTACCTGACCGACGCGCTCGAGCCCGTCGGTTTCCAAGAGGTCATTGCCATGAAGCTGTCGCTCCAAAAGCACAAAGCTCTCAAGACCAACGTCGTCCAGTTCACGCGTTACGTCGAGGCGCAGCTCACTAAGTTTATGGCCTGGGAGAAGATCGCGCAGGCGACAGTCCGCGCGCAGTCGGGATATGTCGACAACTCTGGTCGTGGAGGCGGCAGTGGTGGTGGTAGAGGTGCTGGCGGTCGCGGTGCTGGAGGTTCGAACGCTGGATGTGGTGCTGGTCGAGGTGCTGCTGGATAATCCAGTTGTGCCGGTCGTGGTGCTGGTAGTGCCGGTGGTGCCAGGGGTACCAGTGGCCGAGGTAGTGGAGCACCGCAGAACTGCAATCTACGTGGTGGGTAGCCGCGGCAGCCAAGGATGTGCCGGAAATGTGGCTCGACAGCTCATCAAGTGCGCGCGTGCCCGACTGTGCAAGTCGGAGAGGCGTCGGAGCTGACGCCAGGAGCAAACCCGACAGTCGTGATACATTGCAAGCGACGGTCGACTGACTCCAGGTCCACGTGTTGCTGCTGGGTACAGGCGCGGACGAAAGCCTCGTTGCGCAGGGCGTCGTCGACGCAATCCGTGCAGCGAGGACTTCTGTTTTTCTTGCCGAGGTCAAGGCGCACTCTTACCTCGGCCGGGGGCAAAGCGTTCGTTGTGAAAAAGGCTGTGACATTCAAAGATGTAGTGCTGTCGACGTCAGTCGGGCCCCTCATGCTCCCGAACTTGCCTTGCCTCGTCGAGGACAGCAACAGCTCGCTGGAGTTCACACTCAGGCGACCCATGATAACGACGCTCGGCTACAGCACCGAGGAGCTTTTGTTACGTGCTCAACACGCTCGTCCTGAATGGGAACTCGGTTGAGGCGCAGTCGTGTCGACCGCGCCGGATCCCGTGCCCACACCGCTGCAAAAGGTGTTTCGGCAATCGGTGCACAGTGCGCGTGGCGGACGACTTTCTGTATGTGTTGTAGAGTTAATCGTAGCTCCGCAGCAAGCGAGCGACCGCGAGCTCTGTCGATATATCCGACCAGTGCATGTTCAGGTGCTGAGTCGGCCGACACCACTCTTTCACGTTCGCACTCGCTTTCACTTAGAGCCGCGTGATCACGCGTACTAACGCGACCACAGCTCGTTTTCAGTCACGCCGAACAAGAGTGGGAAGGGAAGCGTGTCGACGAACAGCTTCCGGTCGTGCGTGTCGCCCCTGTCGTCTCCCGGCTCTAACACAACAAAGCCGAACGACCCTGCACCTTTTTCTCCGCCGTTCCCGCGCAGTTGTTCGCGCATCGACGTCGAGAGCGCTCGCATCTCGTTTGCGACAGACGAGAGGACTCAGGAACAGTGTCCATCTTGTCTGCCCCTGCAAAGCGGCAAGCATGTGCACGCATGGAATGCCATGCCGCGCCCACGACGCGCATGGGCAGTGTGGCATGTCAATGCAAACGTGAATGTCCGTCTCGCACGGCGACGAGCGATGGAATGTAGCACACGTCGTCCGGCGAGGATGCAACAGTATAAGTGGGGATCTTGGCCAGCTCGAGTTGTAGTTTGGACTCCGCCCATGGCGTCAGAATGTATTCTGACGGGCTCCATTCTGTTGCACGACGTAGTCAGTCGCCTGTAGCTCTCCCCATCAGAATATTGGGGCATGAGCGGAAGTCCTCAAACGGAAGTAGCTTCCGTGGCTTGAGTCTCAAGGAGCGTGCTTGCCCGCTCTCCACGACGTTTGTAGCTCGCCACCCGTAAAGAGTGGTCGACCTGAAGTGAGGTACGAGTGCCCAGCACTCGGGTGGCGGCGCTTTCAAATAGCCGGCGGCAGGCCCGTTTTCTGCCGCGAGGGTGTTAAGGGCGGCTGCAAATGCCGTCTCTGTTGTTGCTGCTTGCGCTAGTCACACTAACGCCTCCTGTGCGACAGAAAGTCGCACTGTCTATCCACTCACATGTTGCCTGCACCCAAACTAGACAAGTCAGTAGTTCCCAAACAACCCACTCATTCACACTGCTTGCACACAACTCAGTCGTACCAATGATGTATCTCGGGCAAATTTACTCGCGCACACCGAGAGCGTCTGCTGCAGCAACGAGCCCAACGTAGCGGTCATAAAAGAGGGGGATGACATTTAGAGGGTAGCCAACGTCGAGCAAGACGACAAAGAACCAGGAGTAGGACCACGCGCTTTCCATCACAGCGAGCGCGACAGCAGCAATCTTGTTCTCGGAGTTACCGTCTGGAGCGACGAGAATGATCTGTACGCCGTTGTAGTGCCGATGCTTCATGTGCGCAGCGTCGACACCGAACACTTGCTGGTCGTTGATAAAAAGCTGCGCGTTCATGGCGATGATTGCCTGATCAAACAGCCACTGGCGTCTTGATGCAGCTCTGTTCTGAGATTCTTGTTCGTGGCGGACAGCTCGCTGAGGAAGCTAGGTAGACTGCCAATGGGTCTCGAGTCCTAGGGGTACACCTCACGTAGCACCTCGTTCTTTGCTCTCCGGGCGGTGAATTTGCCACACACAACCCCAGCTTGTAGACGTAGTTGCTCTGTGAGTGTAGAGGCTGCAACTGCATTGCCAGCGACAATGGTGGCGCGGAGTACCATGGTGTTCATGATTTGCCGTTGTGTCGGCTTTGCGACTCCAGTGCAGTTCTTGTGCTCGAGGCTGCACACCGTGACATGCCACAGCGCCTCATTTTGCTTGTGGCGAGTGGGAACACGTTTATAAACCACGTACAAGTGTTGCAAGAGCACACGTATTTTCTTAAAGTCCCCTTCTCACCGACACCAACACACGCTTTCCTTGGACCAGCGCGAAGTCCTGGACAAATGCTGTCGTTGTCGCCCATGTCTCGCACATTAGGCTCTGTGAACCCGTTGCTGAAAGTGGAACGAGAAGGAGAAATACAGTTTGCAGAAGAAGCATTAGCCGTGTCGTTAGTGTGACCTCTGTCATTGTGGTAGAGAAGGACAAAACCTCGTTTACAATCATTTTGGTCGCAAACGACGATTTGAGTCCCATTTCGGAATTTCCCCTGAAAATAAACCATGAAAAAGTCTCCCAAACCCATTGAGCATTGGACCTCCAGTAGGTTCGGTGTAGTTGGTTCAAGTAGGTTCAATACTGGTGTTTCTGTTACAATCTTCATACTTCCAACCTGCAGCAGGAAAATTTGCTCGCACTTGCTCAACAGTGAGACCTCCTAAGGGTACAGTTGCTGCACTTCAGTATGGCAGCCGTGGCGGTGCTTCGAAGGATGCATCCACTGAATCACTGAGCTGTCGAGCACGCATTTCCAAACTCACCAGACCAAAACACGCCATCAAACACATATAATCTGCGACAAGACAAGGCCGAATACGCTCAACCATGGAGCTCATCAAGAAGTACTTCACGCGATTCATACGCTGGCTTGCGAAACAGCTAAAACTGCCATATTTAAGTCGCTTGGTCAATGCGGTGTCATCGAACCTCGCACCAACTCAGCCCAAGCTGACCCCAGTCCCGACACACACCAACAGAGTGCTCACCACAAGCGCGGACGCTAGCACGATCAACTCTACCATAGCCAGCAGAAGCACCGCCTCCGATTACTTCAGCTACTTCTAGTACGACTATGGCGGCTACTACGATGGCAGCAGCAGCTGCGGTGGCAGGACCTGGAAAATAATAATTTTGTTTGTATTATTGGTACTATTGTATGGCTTCATTAAGTGATTGTAGCCTGTCCTCACTAAGCAACATTAATTGAAGAAACAATAAAATATGTTGGCATTTGAAAATTATTGACGTCTCAATAATTGAAATTGGACCTGAAAGCGAGGTCCCAGAGGCAAAACTGGACGGCAATTGAACGAGGTAGCCAGAGGTCAAGTCTCTCCAGAATACTTCGATTTGGTAAAGTTCTTATCGAAGTTAGAAATCTCCCAATTCATTTGAGAACGGTATCGTCCACGATCTTCACCTTGGCTTAGAGACGCTTGAGTCCGCGACGAAGGAATTGCAGACGGAGGCTGTGTCACTCTCGTCGGCATAAGTCATCTCGATGAGATACTTGTAGACTTCCCAAATATGTGATATCGTCTCGGCATCGTCTACTGTAGAGTGGGGCCTCTGAAAATGCTAACTCAGGAGATCAGATCGGCAAGCCTCACCGACGCCTGACGAAGATGTAGATTTATGCTAATGCAATAAGAGGGATATATTGCTGGAAATACAATGCAGCCCGGGGAAGCTCTGGAATTGGGTGGTTCGGTTCAATTTTTTATGCCTATTGGTAAAGGACAAACAACGGGGTTCTGGGCAGAAACTGGGACCGTGCCGCGGCATGACCCGCTGCCATAGCAATTCTTCCCGAGAACGATACTCTCCCAACAGCGATCCCGACAATATTCAGATATATCTGGACAACTTTTGTACTAGTATACAGTATATTATCCGGATTCTTTTGTTAATATCTCGCGCTCCCAGCCCTCCTGGGCCTCCGTGCTCGGGAGTAAGAACAACCAAGTACTGGACCGTGTTGCTTTCTCCGTTCAGTAAACCTCGGCCGCTGGACCCGCCTCCGCAGATACTGCTTTGGCTACGCTCCCTCATTTTCTTCATTACTCTTTTTATCCGATCATATTTGTATAATTCATAAAACGTACATTGTCGGAATCCAAATATATATTGTAAGCCGTGTAATTCAAAGTCAAGTATAAATCTGATATTCCCAGAAAGTACCGTCGTCGGAAAAAGAATGGCATTCTACCATGGAGTGTAGGTGTTGTTAGTCGCATTGCGACTGCTGCCGCCTACTGCGGTAGAGCGACTGCGTGTTGCGTATGGCGACGCCATCCCTCAGTTGAAGAAGCGCTTTGAACGCAGCGAACGCGGTGTTGCACATCATGAAGCGATCGACAGGGGAGTGGAGGCAGGCGAAACACTTGTGCATGCTCCGTTTGCAGACAGAGCTGATACGAACCACGCAGCAGGCAAACCGCATCGCAGTGTCAGCACAGAGGTCAGTGGTGTTAACACATGGTATAAGTGATCTCACCGATAGCCCACATCGCTGGCGTTGTACTACTACCATTGTGTGCGTTCACAAAGCGAATACTTGCTGTGCAGTTTGTCGCGGCTTTCGCTGGCAAACCCGCGCAGCGCTCGCGGAACCTCGTTTCGGTGAAGGACAGCGGTGGTCCAGTGGTTGACCACGCACGCTGCTCGTGGTGGCAAATCAATTAGGCTGCAAATCCGCAGCTTTTCTATCGCTTGACGAACTCTCCTCACGCTACTACGCACCGCTGCAGAAGAGAGACCCCGACGGTGCAGTAGCATCAGATCTGCGTGGACATGTGCGCCTCGGCTGAGACCCTCAAGTCACCTACATTGAAGAAGCCGTTGAGAGATGTGCCAGACGAGCTCTAGCCTCTCGCGCCTTGCTTTCGTCACATTTGTCTCACGTTTCCTCTTCCACAGCGCACGTTAATATAGCCGACTATCGCGCATGTACTGCCAGCGCCGTATGGTGCGCCTCCGCCACACTCTGTACTTCAACATCGCGAGTGCACACCAACGCAACATGCTGTCCGCTGCCCACTTGAGCTTACGTGTGCCATTGCGCTGACGAAGCAATAGCTGCCACGCTCTAGATGCACGATGAAGCACAACATGGACTCTTTGCTACACAACGGCGTTCTTCAACGCCTGCTATCACTTCGCTGCACACCCCACCCACCAGCACTGGAAATGGAATAAGAGGGATTTATTGCTGAAAAATATTGTTATTTAGTCAATTGTTGATTGTGATGTCTTCTTCCCAACAATCAATAAACAATAATTATTTCCTTGCGAACACTTCTGCCTCCAGTGTCTCAAGACTCGGCTGAGTGTGGTCCTTGAGTCCGCAGGCCAGTCAATAGACAATTGGTATATGTACAAGATTCGGTGGCGGTAGATTATATCGCCCTCCAATACGACGGAATGAATGTGGTGATAGGAAAATATAAATCGAAGATTACCGCATGTCTGCCGATGACAGTCATTTCTCTGCAAGACCAAAAATCGTCTTCTCTTCACGAACGAGCAACACCCTTCTCAAAAATGTACTTCCTCTGTGTCACAAAATAATGGCAATTTCCATTTTGTGTGATTTACACAAAGAATGTATGCAACTTAAATGGTCAAGATAGAGTATTATTTGCAATTTTGCCAAATGGCTTTGCTTGAAATATGTGGTGCCCACAGTGATTGGCCGAAAATACAAAAATGATTGTTTTTGGTATTATTGTTTGCATTGTTGTTCGTCAAGTGCGATGCTTTTTCAACGGTTTCTATCAGCGACATAAATAGAGGAGATCTTCTTCTTTATACTCGTGTCGTTCCGATATAATATCGCTTCTTGGGGAAATTTGTATGACGATTTACACTTTGCTAAAAATGAGCTGCTAAAACGCTGGATTTGACAAGGAAAGCCTCCGCGCTTATCCAATCAAAAAATAGCCTACCAGAGAGTGGTGTCTCCGGGACTCACTGGTGAAGTCTGCATCCCTTTTTATCAAGACCTCTTGCCAGGATGGTTTTTTAGCCAAATCGCCACTATTTTGTGACACAGGAAGTATCATTTTCGACCGAATATTTGGAGAAAATAGAAGTGTGGCATGAATGTTGCTTGTCAAAAATCATTTTGGGGCAATGTCTTCTCAGGACAGACATGTACCCACCCTGACCTCTACGAGCGACACAAATGTTTGGGGGTTTGTATGAAAATCGAGAAAAAATACCGAAAATCACCCTTTAATTTTGCTGTGGTCGCCCGAAGGTGAGCAGAATGGTCATATGTCAGAAAATAAACTCAGGATCACTAGCCCGCCATTCCTCGCACACAATTTATACACCAATTTTTTTCCACAGGCTTCTCTGTGAACATGTGAAGTATATCGAAATTTGTGTATGTCTGCCTTATGTGCGGCTTTTCCTGTTTGGAGGTGTTTCACTATGGAAATTCAAAAGATCGACATGTGAAGTCAACATGAGAAAGGAGTTTTGGGGTTTTCAATTCTGCATGTCGACACTTCCAACAACACACCATAGCCCTTTTACTGGAGGTCCCACTGTTGAGCGCGTTCTTTGCACAATGGAGCCAGAAAAGCATGCAAAGACAGTTCATTTACCATGTCTAACGCTCAAAGTCGAGCACACTAATCCTCCTTCTCCTCCTCTTCGAAGTCGCCGTCATCCTCAAAGATCTGTCGAGCGCTGCGCTTCTTGCTGCGCTTCCTCATCTGGATCCGCGCAGTTGGGCGATCACACCCACTGTCCCAGTAGTCGTGCCAGACCTGAAAGCAGGTCGTGTTGTCACCGTACGCTCTGTGGCGCGCAACATTGCACAAGTAGAGCCTACATCAGCCGCGCACACATGTTACACAACACCGTGAGTAGCACCAGAGCACCCACCCACTCACCTCGTTTGCCCTTCCGAGCATTCGTCGCAAAAGTACTTGGTTGTCGTCCGGTGCTGAGCTGTCTTCTTGCTCGGACGCGCCTCTGTCGCTGTGTCACCAGTCGCGCCTTCTGCTGCCTCACCGCCACTCTCAGGAGGGTCTTGAGCGTCGTCGCCACCCGCGACAGTCGCGTCCTCTGAGGCTGCATCACCTTCGCCTCTTGTTGTCTTCTTCCGCTTCTTCTCGATCACCTTCAAGATCACGCACACCTTGCAAGCTCAATGA
>JAASGD010000406.1:0-23537 GCA_023334115.1 Globisporangium megalacanthum
CCGCTTTTTTACAAGGTGGCCACTGAACGGATGAAGAATTTTCGCCGAGAAACTTTTTTAGATAATTTATTCAAGACAATTTCGTCATCATGGCTATAATTTTAAATATCACAAACTATGGATAGTATATTCAAATAAAAGTCAACCTTTTGACGGTGTCACCATGAGCTCGCGAATGCTCCAATCAATAAGTGCTCGTGTGTACATCCTGACTTTTACATGATCTTTCGAGTATTCAATTTTTGCGGCGATGAGAGAACGGACTGGTGACGTTCTAGAACACAGCATAAAAATGACCCGAAAACGGGTCCCTTCTTATAGACATTGATGATTAAAGAATAACTAGAAGAACATAAGAGACAACTTGTGATTTGCACAAGAAAGCACAGGGTATAGCACGAGTAATGACCGCATAGCTTTCAGGCCAGGACGCATTAAAAGCGTCACGAATTATCTACAAAAGATACTAGCTAAGAAGGCATTTCGTTGGACAAGCGACACAAATTTGGCTGCCACACAAATATTGCTTTGGGAAGGGAAACACTTGAAGACCGGTCGTTACTGGCGCTATACCCTGTATAATATACAGGATATTATCAGCTCGAAGTAATCAAACTTGAAAAGCGGCATCGAGAGCTGAACGTTGATGAGCTTGTGCAGGTAACCTAAACAATGTTTAGGTTACAGACAACGACGGAAAAAAACGGCAGACAGAAAATCACGGCAAACAAAAACAAAACACAACACAAAAACCAGAATTTTGTCCAATCAAATTGTTCAAAACGAACGACAACAACCAAAACCGCTTGTTCAGTCGAAAGGTCAACATTTATGTTGCGCTGAATGTGAACCATTTCTGCTCTCGTCGTCAGTCCACTCTTTTTTTGTCCAATCAAAATAGAATCTTCTGACTCAATGCTAACGCCGTCCATACAAACCGAAAATGAATTTGCCGTCTTTTTCCGTCGTTGTCTGTACCTGCTACACGCGTTTATACTTGAATTCACTTTACTACCGTATCTACACAATCAGAAAACTGAATGCACTGTCTGCGACACAAGCAGCATGTAGCGCCATCCATTGTTCACTATAAATTCGAGGCAAACTTGGAGCACTGAAGAAAATTCTTGTGGCTATCAACGCTCAATAGTGTTCTTGTGTTGGCAAAAATGATGTGTAGATCCAACAGCTCAACTTTTGATTGTGCTATATTTTAGAACAATAGACTATTCACCAAATATTCATTTCAATAGTTTTGAGAAGATGTAATCAATTCTTGTATTTTTTTCGTCGATCATCAATATTGTCATCAGTATATGCAACAATATATCTTGTAGATAGCTCGTCTCTTGTTTTGCGCAATCGAGGAACTCGACCTCTCTTTTATCACTACTGTTTGTGAGTCAAGCAGACCTCCATTCTCCAATCGGCACGGAGCTGCTCACGCTGCTTGTCGCTTCCACGCCTCACACACAACACAGGCTCCGTCTTCGACGTCGTCCTCATCAACTCGTCGACTTCTATCGTTAGTCTCCCTCCGCTGATCGACAGGCTACTCAACCCATCCGTACGCTCTCATCCGCCGTACACCACACAACAGTAATGGCGTCGTCATCAGCAGTGCTGCAGCAGAGTCTCGGCGAGTCCGAAGTTTTCGACCTCGTCTGCGACTACCTGCGCACGCGCCAGTTCTTCGAGGCCGAGCGCACGCTGCGCGTGGAGCGTGAGCGCGTGGACACAGCGTCGCCTCCCCGCCGCCCTGCGAACCCGTCAGAGTACTACTCGGCGAACCAAGGCAGTGAGAGCGAGCTGCCGTCGCTCGCGTCCCGTCTGGAATCCATGCTCGAGCGCAGCTACGTGACGCAGCTCGTGTCTGGCACGGGCGAGGAGGCGCCAGAGAAGATTTTTGTGCCGCGACACGAGGTCGAAGGGGCTCCGAAGCGAGCGCGCGCAAACCTCGACGGCAACGAGGCGCTCGAGGTGCCGGACGTGAACCTGAACACGCTCGAGCACAGCGAGGACGCCGACGAGTTCAGCATGAGCACGCGGCTGGTGGCGTTCGAGGCGTGCAAGGATGACCCGCACGGCTCTGCCACGATGCCGATCTACCAGACGTCGACGTTCGCGCAGCCGTCAGCGACGGACTTTGGTGCGTACGACTACACGCGCTCGGGCAACCCGACGCGGGCGGCGTTCGAGCGCCAGATGGCGGAGCTCGAGAGCGGCCACCGCGCGTTCGCGTTCACGAGCGGCATGGCGGCGCTGTCTGCAGTCACGCGGCTGGCGCACGCAGGCGACGAGATTGTGCTCTCGGACGATTCGTACGGCGGTACGTACCGGCTGCTGAGCAAAGTGGCCGCGAAGAACGGCGTCAAGATCACGTACGTGGACCTCTCGGGCGCGAACGGCCCGAAGAACCTCTCGGCCGTGCTCACGGACAAGACGAAGATCGTGATGATGGAGTCGCCGACGAACCCGATGCAGCGCATTTGCGACATTCGTCGCATCGCCGAGGCGGCGCACGCCGTCGGCGCGCTCGTGTCGGTCGACAACACGATGATGAGCCCGATTCTGCAGAACCCGCTGGTACTCGGCGCCGACATTGTCGTGCACTCGGCCACGAAGTTCATTTGCGGCCACAGCGACACGATGTCGGGCGTCGTGATCGCGAAGGACCCGGAGCTGTGCCGCGACCTGTACTTTTACCAGAACGCTGAGGGCACCGGCCTGGCGCCGTTCGACTGCTGGCTGCTCCTCCGTGGCGTGAAGACGATGAGTCTGCGCGTGATGACAGCGCAGCAGAATGCGGAGCAGGTCGCGAGCTTCCTCCACGACCACCCGAGCGTGACGCACGTGTTCTACAGCAGTTTGCTGCCGGCGACGTCAGCGGACCGTGCGATCCACGAGTCGCAGGCCAAGGGTGCGGGCTCGGTCGTGTGTTTCCGCACGGGCTCGCTCGCGTTCTCGCAGCACGTCGTGACCGTGACGAAGCTGTTCAAGATCACAGTGAGCTTTGGCAGCGTGAACTCGCTCATCTCGCTGCCTGGCGCCATGTCGCACGCGAGCATCCCAGAGGAGGTGCGCAAGGCGCGGGCGTTCCCGGAAGACCTCGTGCGCCTCTCGATCGGCATTGAAGACGCGAAGGATCTCATCAAGGACCTCTCGCACGCGTTCCAGTCGTACGTCCCGCAGGAGAAGCCGGCTGCGAGTGCGGCGCACTGAGTGGTGCGGTGGCACCAGAACCCTCCACTTTCAGTGAAAGAGTGGCTGTCGATGGGACTCTCGGAGTGGAACGAACGCGTGTGAGTTCGTTCCACTCATGGAGTCAGAGCGCCCAGGCGCTTTCGTCTCTCTCCGGCGCACAACGAACCAAACCGACCGGGTTCAGCATCGCAGAGAGATTCCGGAGCAGCACAACTAGGGGGAGTGGAGGAGGTTGTTGAACAAGGAAGCCAATGCTCACTGTATACAAATGTGGAGTTGGAGAGACATCCAGTGCTGCTGCGTATCGGTACAGGAAGAAAAGTGTGCGGTGCTGACAAAGGCTCCACTATTATGAGGACTGACTTTGGGAGAAGTGCGCCATAAAGATGCATTTCAACCCTGGATCTTTCGCGTCATCACTACGCACAGTCTGGGTCCTGCTGCTGGCGCTTCCTCATTCGTTCGAGAAGAGAGTCCAAACGAGTCTGCACCTCGCCATTTCCTGAAGCCTCTGAGGCTGCAGTGGATGCTGTGCGGATGACAGCTTCTTTTGGCTTTGGACAGACATAAAGTGCACTTGATGTCTCGTGCCGTGCTCCCATCGGTGCCGTCACTCTCACTGGACGCTTGAACGAGTGTTGGAGGCTGTTTGCCTTGTTGTCTTCGCCACCACGCAGACTCAGTCCTGACGAGTCCATGTCGACCTGGGTTACTCCACGTTCTCGGCTGGCACCTGGAAATCGATCGCGCAATGCAGTCGAGCTCTTCTCGTACGTCTCCGCTGCGATAAAGAGCAGTTCACTGGCTTCAACGAGGTGTGAAGACGGTCGCTTGGTCGGCTGGCTTTGTACGAATGCCTTCATAGCATGCATGAACTGTTGCAGGCTCCCTAAGCCTTGAGGTAGCGCGCCGCATGTGCAATTGCCATAGTGAGCACGCACCTCCGCGAACGCGTCCTCTGTCTTGGACCCGAACACGACCTGCGCGAGCGATTCTACTCGTTGCTTCGAGAGCCACACTGGCACCACCGCTCCAGCCTCAGACTTTCGTGGCTTCCGGTCGGTTGGTCCTGCCGCTGACTTGAAGAGAGCTGGCCGAGACGGCACCGCCAATGTCCGCTGCGCAACGATGGGATAGAGACTAGTCTTAGCGAGCGCAGCAGGAGGAGGGATCCGCAAGTGCTGACGCGCGAGTGGTCTGATACCAGAATCGTTGCACGTGCAGACAGAGTAAACAGCAACGTCGCCTCGCTGTATCGCCCTTCAAGAAACGACGAAAAGAGCGCCACGTCGACGCGCTTTAGACGCAAGAGAACGCAAGCAACACGCCCACAAAAGTGTGTGAGCGCTCAATCACCCAACCTAAGACGAGGTGAGGGGCCACAGATGTGCGTACGTGCTGCAAGCTGCGCAGACCGTCGATGAGGTCCCATGCTTGCTGCTCGACGAGCTTCTTGAGTCCGAAGCGGTTTGTCAGGTAGTGTTTCACGAACAGACTGAACGCATTCAGCAGAGTGCTCGTCGAAGCGACTGCCGCCATCTGAAAAGCACCAAGAGATGATCAGCTCTATGAGCAGCAAAGTGTACAAGCGCGGGCTACGATTCAAATGATCGTACGCTGTGGTCGGATGCATCGGCGTATCGAGCGTCGTAAATGTCGTTCATCAGCCGCACGAGCTTTGTCTCCTTCACGAAGGCGCCTCCGCTGCTGCCTCTCCGAGCACCGCGGGTGCCAATCTGAGCGCACCTCAAGCAGTCAGTACGGCTTCCCATATGTCGTAGCACATGGACTAGTGCAGTATACTACGATAGCAAGCGCACCAGTGCTATGAGATTGGAGAACCTATGCAGGTCGGGAGTGAGCGCCAAGACGGACTCCAGCTCTGACGAGAGCTCTTTCGTCTCCAGTTTGGCGTCAGATTCGGTCGACTCGGCAGTTTGCAACGCGCTCTCCTGTCTGTTAGCTCGGGGTCCGTGAAGGCGGATGTTGGCGGCGAACTTGCCATCACTTGCGCGCTTGACAAACTAAAGAGGCAACTGCGTCGGATCAACAAGAAGAAGTGGACGAGAGAGCCTGCGACAAGGCCGCACCTTGACGTCGTGGTCAAGCAGGAAGCGCGTGTACTGCACTTTGCTCTTGGGGCTGAGTTCGCTGAAGATCACAACATGCGCACCAGCAAGCATGGCGACAATGAGCGAGGTGAGGCGAGACGCGACTTTTTAAGATCGTTTGGGAAGTTTCGCGACATGCACCACCTGAATGAATCCAAACAGCGAGCTCCAACTTGCTTGTGAGCGAGGACTACGCACGTCACGAACTCCACGCGAATGATTCGAGCTTGTTTGCAGCAATGCAATGGTGCAGACCTTGCAGATCCACCTCCTCACACATGATGAGACTTCTGACGAGTAGGACGCACACGACTCCCACTCTCTTTCCTCTTTTCTGAAGTTTGTGAAAACAAGATCGCTCGAGTGACAGATGCAATAGTGACACATACAAACATCAAGTCTTTCACCTTCATGTCGTTTTTACATCAGCGGAATTTTCTTGTGCTGAGTTTGTACCACCATACAAAAGTGAAGTGAATCCTTGCCCGAACTCAATAGAGAGAGCCAACACCGCGCCATCCTCGCTCCTCGTCAGTCCGCAATTGGAAACCACCCACCGACCCAAGCAGCTCCACCAAGTCGCCACCACAACTCACAGAACCACCCACGATGTGCGGAATCGTCGCGATCTTCGCGTCCATGATGAAGGAGACGGAGCTGCGCCAGGCGGCGCTCGAAGCTGGCAAGAAGTACGTCGTCTGTCCTCGTCTTGTGTTTGCTTCGAGTGAGTATCTGTCGCACAAGTGCTCACTTGTCCCCTCCTTTTGTCGTCGCCTCCTAGGATCCAGCACCGCGGGCCGGACTGGAACGGCATCCGTGTGTTCGCCGACAAGGGCATTGCCATTGAGCACGAGCGCCTGGCGATCATCGACCCCGAGTCTGGCGCTCAGCCGCTCGTGAGCAACGACCCGGAGCAGTCCATCACACTAGCTGTGAACGGCGAGATCTACAATTACCGCGAGCTCGCGGCCGACCTCGCGACGCCGTACGCGTTCCTCACCAAGTCGGACTGCGAAGTCATCATCCCGCTCTACCTCGAGCACGGCGCGGACTTTGTGCACAAGCTCCGCGGCATGTTCTCGTTCGTGTTGTACGATGCGAAGAAGGACTTTTTCATGGCCTCGCGCGACCACATGGGCATCACGCCGCTCTACTACGGCTACGGCGCCGACGGCAGCGTCTGGTTCGCGTCCGAGATGAAGGCGCTCGAGCACGGCTGCGTGCGCTTCGAGGTCTTCCCGCCCGGCAACACGTTCACGAGCATCACGGAGACGTGCTCGCCGTGGTACAACCCGTCGTGGTACGCGCCAGACCACATGGGCACGGACCCGCTCGACCTCACCGTGCTGCGGGAGGCGTTCGAGAGCTCGGTGAAGCGCCGGATGATGTCGGACGTGCCGTGGGGCGTGCTGCTCTCCGGTGGCCTCGACTCGTCGCTCGTCGCGTCCATTGCTGTGCGCGAGAAGAAGAAGCTCGTGGCAGCAGGTGGCGAGTGGATCAACCGCATCCACTCGTTTACAATCGGCCTCGACAACTCGCCGGACCTCATTGCGGCGAAGGAGGTGGCCGACTTCCTCGGCACGATCCACCACTCGTACACGTACACGATCCAGGAAGGGCTCGACGCGGTCTCGGAGGTGATCAAGCACCTCGAGACGTACGATGTGACGACGGTGCGCGCGTCGACCCCCATGTTCCTCATGTCGCGCAAGATCAAGGCGATGGGCATCAAGATGGTGCTCTCGGGCGAAGGCGCGGACGAGGTCTTTGGCGGGTACCTCTACTTCCACAAGGCGCCGAACGCGACGGCGTTCCACCGTGAGACGGTCGACAAGCTGCGTGCGCTGTACCAATACGACTGCCTGCGTGCGAACAAGTCGACGAGTGCGTGGGGACTCGAAGCGCGCGTGCCGTTCCTGGACGCCGACTTTCTCGACGTGGCCATGAACATTGACCCGAAGGAGAAGATGATCGACGTGAAGCAGGGCAAGATGGAGAAGTACATTATCCGGAAGGCCTTTGACGACGCCGAGCAGCCGTACCTGCCGTCGCGCATTCTCTGGCGCCAGAAGGAGCAGTTCTCGGACGGCGTTGGCTACGGCTGGATCGACTCGCTCAAGGACTGGGCCGAGCGTGAGGTCACGGAGCGCCAGATGAAGCACGCAGAGCGCCTCTTCCCGTACAACACGCCGCAGACGAAGGAGGCGTACCTGTACCGCAGCATCTTCCAGAAGCACTTTGAGAAGGAGGTCGCGGCGCAGACGGTGCCGGGCGGCCCGAGCATCGCGTGCAGCACGTCGGCAGCGATCGAGTGGGACGAGGCGTTCAAGAACAGCGCCGACCCGTCCGGCCGAGCGATCGCGGGTGTGCACGTCGACGCGTACGGCGAGCAGTAAGTCAGTCGTAGATCCAGTGTAGCCGACGCCTTCAACACGCAAGTTGTTCTTCACCTCAAGCGTTGGTGTGTCTTGAGGGGGTTATTCCCATCAACAGTCCAAACAGGACAAGTTGTATTGTTTGGACTGGAAGCGCAGCTCCTAATGTTGACTGGCAGTTACGCGCGAAACCAATCACGAATAGCTTCTCTGGATTGCCAGTCGGGATCGTGTCCAGCGTGGCGTATGAGCAAGGCTTCAAGCGATCGCCTCCTCCCAGTAATCAGCAGTGTGACAGCAGCAAGTGACCGCACGATGCTGCCTTGTTTGAGTGCGAATGCACGCGCAGTGACGCCACCGTCGCCTCCCACCACCCGCAAGCAGGACGTCAGTCGACTCCCGGCGCCTCGTCAGCGCCTCCAGCTCCCGCCGCATGCATCGCTGCTCAAGTTCCCATCGCTCGTCAAGCCGCAGCATCGGGTACCACCGCTCGCAGACGACGCTAATGGCAACCAAGACGAAGAGAGCGGCTGCTCCAATGGCAGTGGCGGGCGACGCAGTGAGAGAGCAGTGCGTCAACGTGCTGGCAACAATAACCACATCGCCCTCGATGACCACGACGATGACGAGAAAGATAGCAGTGCGACCCAGTCTGCCAGCTCCAGTCACGTGCCTGCGTCGTCTGGAGCGAGTGCGACAAGACCAGTCGGCGACAAGAACCGCGACTTCATCCGCGAGCTCGAGGAGAAGAAGAAACAACAGCGAGCGGACGAGGCGCGCAAGGAGCGGCGCAAGCACAAGCTCCACGAGAAGTTGACGCGAAAGATCTTGGAGGAGGCCGCGCAGGCGCGTCTGAAGCAGCCAGCGACGCCGGAAGAGAGCGAGCCGGCCGAGGTGTCGTCACCTCCGGTTGGTGGCAAAACGAGCGAGCACGTGAGCGCTCGAGAGGTTCGCGACAAGGGCTCGGACGACGACGACGAGGACGCCAAGTGGCGACGGAAGGAGAAAGCGAAGCGCCAGAAGCGGCTCTTGAAGAAGCAGCAGGCGCTGCTCGAGCAGCTCCAGACGAGGCAAAAGGAGAAAGCTGAGGACGCCGAGCTTGAGAGGGAGAAGGAGCGCCGGAAGCAGGAGAAAGTGAAGCGGGTAGCGCTCACTGCGATCTACGATGCTAACCTAAGGTTGCGAGCCGATGACGACGACGACGAAGTCAACGAACCGGCCGAGGGATACGGCGACAGCGCGGACTTGTGCTCGAGTGGCGGTCGGTGCAGCGACGAGCGTACGAAGGAGTCTCTGCTATCTCATCCAGCCACAATAGTCGCAGGTCCGACGCTGGAGACGGTGACGGTCGCTGTTGGAAGCGCATTCGCGGCACTGCGGGACCGGAGAGATCTGTCCCTCGCAGCCACTGCAGGTCCAGCGCAACAGACAGAGAAACCACAAGACGAGTTGAAGCAGCGCACGGAAGAGCAACGGGAGGCGCCCACGAGAAAGCAGCACGAGTACCTCCAACGGCTCGCGGAGCAGCGCAAGCTCAAGCAGAAGGAGGACGAGGACGCCCTCGCGCTCCTCGAGAAGCGCAAGCGGAAGCTCCAGCAAGAGGCGCTCGTGCGGCACCAGGAAGTCACCAAGCAGCAGCAGGAAGCCGCAGCTGCTGCCGCTGCCCAGCGCGAGAAGGACGAGAGTGCCGAGAGAGCCGCGAATGCGCCAGCGGCGGTCGACGTGGACGCGATGGTGGCGCGGCTGAGCCGACTCAAGGACCGCGACGCGCACGTTGTCCCGGAGGCGCGGGACTTTGCGTCGTGGAAGAAGCGGCACGGCGTCCGCACGGACCAGAGCGTCTTCTGCGTCACAGGGAGCTACCCGGTGATCCGCGACGAGCTGGAGAAGCGCGGGTGGTTCTTCAACCCGGACAAGGCGTCGCCGTTCTTCGACCTCAAGTGGTCGCTCAAGAGCGACGATCTGAAGGCGTGCAAGCTCGAGAAGCACCAGTACGTGAACCACTTTTTCCAGAATACGGCGATCACGACCAAGGTCGGGCTGCTGCACAACCTGCGCAACATTGTGTGGCACCAGAGCCTCGACATCGACACGATCTTCCCGCGTGCGTACGACCTGAATGAGCCCAGTGACATGGAGACGTTCGTACAGGACTTCCGCTTCGGCGTCGCTGAGAGCTTGCTCAAGGAGCTCGCAAAGAGCTGCTTGCAGCGAGAGACGCAAACGACAACGGTGATCTCAGCGAACGTGGGCGTCGTCGACGTGTTGCTGGCTGTGGCCAAGAAGAAGGTGAAGAGCAAGCGACCGGACGCTGACGGCGACGAGCTCGAAGAGAGTGTCGATAACGTCGTCGCGTCTGGAGACGAAGAGCTCGTGACCGACTTGGAGTGGGAGGCCTTGAGCAAATGTTCAGTGGACAAGCCGGGCAGGCTGCGGGCCTCGCTCGTGTACACGAAGAAGGTGTTTGCAGACTCGGACAAGTCCGAGTCGTCAACGCTAGGGACCGACAGCAGCGCGGGCCAGCCGAGTGCAGCACCGAGTGTCGACACAGTGCTGAGCGCGCTCGAGAAGAAACAGCAGCGCCAGCTCGAGAAGCAGCGCGTCGAGGCATTCGCCCGTGAGAAAGCGCGACTGGCGCAGCGAGTGGCTCTCGTAAGTGCGATCGACGAGGCCACAGCGGCGGAGATCGTGCGGCTCACAAGGGCCCTCGAGAAGCTCTGTCCGCAGTTCCGCCTCAACGGCGGCTGGGACGGGCCGCCAGCGAGCCAAGACGACGAATGTGACGGTGGGCACCTCACAGCCGCCACGGGTCCGAGCAAGAGCCTCAACATCTGGATCGTCAAGCCTGCGGGGATGTCGCGTGGCCGTGGGATCCGCGTGTTCAACAACCTTGACCTCCTGCTCGAGTATGCGGACGTGGAGACCCACAAGGAGTGCCAGTGGGTGGCCCAGAAGTACATTGAGAACCCGCTGCTCGTGTGCAAGCGCAAGTTTGACATCCGGCAGTGGGTGCTCGTGACCAGTTGGGATCCGCTCACGGTCTGGTTCAACCAGGACTGCTACCTGCGCTTCTCGTCCGAGGAGTACACGATGGAGGACCTGAGCGACCAGTACGTGCACCTGACCAACAACTCGATCCAAAAGTACAGCGACAAGTTCCACGACGTGTACGCGACAGCGGACGGCGAGATCGCGGTCGAGGGCAACATGTTGCACTCAGACGCGTTCAAGCGGTACTTGCGCTCCGAGCTGCGCCAGCCGGACGGCTTGTGGGAGAGCGAGATCCAGCGGCGCATGAAAGACGTCGTCGTGGGCTCGCTCCAGTGCGTACAGGACCTGGTGCACCACCGCGCGAACAGCTGTGAGCTCTTTGGGTACGACTTTATGCTTGATGCGGAGCTCACACCGTGGCTCATTGAGGTCAACAGCTCCCCGGCGTGCGACTACAGCACGCCGACAGCGGAGCGGTACGTGAAAGAAGGGCTCGCGGGGATCGTCAAGGTGATCGTGGACCACCGCGAGTTCGAGCAGAAGAAGCGCAGCGGCGGCGCGGGGCCGCTCAGCGAGCCGGACACGGGACGGTGGCAGCGCATCCACCGCGCAGAGTACATTGGCAAACCTGTTGCATCGTTTGGCGCTGATTTTATGGTGAAAGGCGCGAAAGTGATGCGTGGACGGCGCAGTGGGAAGGGCGCTGGTGGTGCTGGCGGAGGCGTGGGGACGAAGACTGAGACGGCGCCGGAAGAGAGTGAGGACGGCGACGTGCTCGTTGGACTGGAACGAGGCGACGAAGAGCAATTAGAGCAAGAAGAGCAAGAAGAGCGCGACCTCATAAGCATGCGACCACACGTTGCTGCGGCTGATAGTGGCGAAAGCGGTCGACAGGAGCTGGAGGAGGAAGTGCCGGTGGCGATGGAGGACGAGAGCGTCGACTCGCTCTTGTGATGCAAAACAGCATGGCTGTTTGTCATAATCCGAACTGGACACTTTTTCATTTTTCGCGGATTTGACAGGGTATCGTTCCGAAATTTAGAATTCGTTGCAATCGAAACGATTCCCTGTCAAATCTGCTCGTTTTTTTTGCAAAGTGTGCCGACTGGACTGACTCTCACTTCCCCATCGATTGCTACCACCACTCCCGTCGCATCATCTGGCCACCGCCACTCACCTTCACACGGCTCCGCACGCGTTCGTTTTTCTCTAGCTGACTGCCCTCCGCATGGCGCGCGTCTGCTGCCGCTATGTCGCGCTCGCGGCTGCCGCCGCTGCGCTGCTCCTCGCGCCTCTGCCCGCGCTCGCGCAGGTGAGCTCGTCGGAAACCTGCGGCAACAATGGGAAAGTAATGCTCGCCAAGGGCGAGAGCAAGGACGAAGCCGTCGTGTACGACGCCACGTGCACCGCCACGACCCTCGAGGTGGACTCGAAGGGGAAGCTCTCGGCCTCGGGGCTCAAGATCCAGTCACTGCAGAGCGTCCCGGATGCCACAGAACTCAACCTGGCGCTCAACGCGCTCTCGGCCGTGCCCAAGCTCGCCGACTCTGGCTCCATCACCAAGCTGTGCGTGTGTGTGTTGGGGGGTGGGGTGGCCGTATGATAGGAGACGGGTGAGTGCTCACATGGTGGCTCTTTTGCCGCCCATAGGACGCTCACCTCCAACCTCTTCACATCGTTCAAGGACCTCGTCCTGCCGTCGAACCTCAAGACATTGTACGTTGAATTTACACCTTCTCCTCACTGTGTCGGGTTCGTTTTGTGATGAGACCACTCACTCGTGGGCGTGTGACGCACAGAGACCTGAGCTGGAACGCCATCACGTCGTTCGCAGACATGAACCTCCCGCCGACGCTCACAGACCTTTACGTCGGCGGCAACAAGTTCACCAAGCTCAACGGCGCGTTCCCCAACACGCTCAAGCTGCTCTACGTGCACGACCTGCCGCTGGCGGCGTCGCTCGCAGACTCGACCATCCCGCCGTCCGTCGTGATGCTGTACGTCAAGAGGCTCTTGTTGGGCTCTCAAGTGCTCTATCCAGCGAGTCGAAAGCTGTCGTCGCTTATAGCTGACGTCACTGACGTGCGCTCTGGCCCCTCTTTCTCTCTTCCAGGTCGCTCGTGAACTCGAAGCTCACAACACTCGACAGCAGCAAGCTGCCAGCAAGTCTGACGAGTCTGTACGTAGCCAGGGGGATCGGGAGAAGAGACGTAGTGTTGAATGGAGTAGGAGTGGAGCGACGAAGCTTCAGCGACTGACGCTGTCTGTCTGTCTTTCTCTCTACCAGCGACATCTCAAAGAATAGCTTGACGAGCCTTCCGGCGGCACTTCCGGACTCGATGATCACACTGTACGTCCGTCACTAGCTGTCTCCTTGTATGAAGTTGTGTGGATCCACACACACACTTTGCCCTCAAGAGCTCACCACGTGTCCCTCCTTCGACACTTGCAGTATTGGCAGCGGCAACAAGATCAACGAGCTCGTCAACATCACCTTCCCAACGACCATGACGACGCTCAACCTGTCGGGCAATCCGATCACCAAGGTCGTCGGCGTCACCTTTCCGCTGTCGCTCACGACGCTCGACCTCGGGGCGACGCCGATCACGCAGTTTGAGATCTCGCGCTCCGACTACTCGACGCTGCAGAACTTGAAAGCGTTCAGCGCGTCGATCCGGCCGTCAGGCAGCTGCGCGAACGGCGCCGACAGAGTCACGATCGCCGGAACCTTTATCTGTGTGCTCTCGAACGGGGCGTTTGAGGCGCTGTACAGCAAAGACGCATCGGATGCCGACTCGGACAGCTCGGGCTCGACGTCAGTAACCGCGACGTCGACGCCCGCCAAATCGAGCAGTCTCTCGATCATCCTCGTCGTCGTGATCTGCGTCGCTGTCGTCCTGGCAATCGCCCTCGCAGTCGTCGGCGTGCGCTCGTACCGCGTCAAACAGACGACGAAACAGAACTTTGGCGACACGGGCGGCTTCTTCGCGAGCAACATCCAGGGCGACACAGTCAGTGGCCACACTGGCGGCAACTCGGGCGGGAAATCGGGTGGTGGCGGCGGCGGTAGCGGCAATGTGTACAGTCACGGGAGCAGCGCGATGAGGAACGGCAGCTCAGGCTACAACTTCAGCACGATCTTCACTGGCGGCAACGTGACGATGATGGGCGGCGCGGCTGTCGAGTCGAACCTCGTCAAGTACCGCATCCCATCGGGCGACATTAAGATCGGCAAGGTGATCGCGAAGGGCGGCTTTGGCGTCGTGCACGTGGCCAACTACCATGGCGACACGGTGGTGGTGAAAAAGATTTTGCCAGACAAGGCGAGCGACGACCGGTGCCTCGCCGCGTTTCTGGACGAGATCAAGCTGTGCTCGACGCTGCGCCACGAGAAGATCGTGAGCTTCGTCGGCGTGAGCTGGAACACGCTGTCCGACATGGCGGTCGTGCTCGAGTTCATGCCGAACGGCGACCTCGAGCAGTTACTCCGTCGGCAGCAGGACAGCAAGTCGGAGGACTTTGACTGGTATCAGAACTCGGCGACGCTCCCGTCAAAGGCAGCGCTGGCGCTCGACATCATGGACGCAGTGGTGTACCTGCATTCATTCAGCTCGCCGATCATCCACCGCGACCTCAAGACGAAGAACGTGCTGCTCGGTCCGTCGTACGAGGCGAAACTGAGTGACTTTGGCATCAGCCGCGAGTGGCAAGTGGACACGACGATGACTGCGGGCATCGGCACGATGGCGTGGATCGCACCGGAGGTGCTGCGCGGCGAGCGGTACACCGAGATGGCCGACATTTACTCGCTCGGCGTCGTGCTGACGGAGCTCGCGACGTGCAGGAAGCCGTTTGAGGGGGTGACGAACGCACTCGTCGTGCTCAAGGTCACGAACGAAGAGAAGCCGGACCTGGGTGCGGACTGTCCGGAGGACATTCGCGAGCTCGCGCTCCGGTGTCTGAGCTACAACGCGAGCGACCGCCCAAGTGCCATGGTGGCGCACTACGAGATGCGCACGCTGCTCAAGCTGCACACCAAGTTTGAGCTGTAGGGTACGTACGGTAGTCCGCCAATTCAGTCAGTCGTAAAGTGAAGTTGCCCGTCGAACGTTCTCTATAGCGGGCCCACCTCCTCTCACACAGATCAGCTACAGTATTCATCAAGGAGGCCTTCTTCCTCAGACAATGTCACTCTTTCTCCTCTCGATGCCGTTGGACTTTGCAACAGCTTCTGCGCACTTTGCTGCCCCATTGTGTATTGCAGTGACAGCAATGAAGTTGGAGCTCGTTCAACTGGCTTGTGATCACAGCAAACTCGACCAGTCCGTCCGCCACGCCCACTACTAAGTGTTCAAGATGATATTCAGCGCTGTTGCGATTTACTCCGTGATTTGTATCCGTAACCGCCACGATCTTGAAAGGTCGGAAAGCAACTGAATCTAATTCATCTCTCCCCAGTTTCCACGATCACATTCAAGATGCTTTCGCTGTTGGTGCTCGTCGTGGCGTGGCCACAGGCGCGCGCTGGCACCATCTGCGCCTCTGCTGGTCGTCGTTCGCTCGTCGTGCATCCCAGTGATGCAGCACACGCAGCGCTCGTGACTGCACGTTGCGGGTTCCAGGCGCTTACGTCGTCCCCTGAGCTGCTGGACGCGAGTGCACTGGCGCTCGACGAGGTCATCAACTTCCCGCCCGCCTCAGCGCTGTTCGTGCTCGCCTTGCAATGCGTGTATATGTGGCCACCATTTGGGCATGTTGGCTTACTAACTGGTGGGATGTTGAACGAAGGAACCTCGCATTCAATCGCCTCGAGAGCTTCCCGAGCATCGTCAACACACCAGCGGATCCACCGCTCGTGATGTTGTAAGCAGCCACAGCCGACTATCATGCACAAAGCTCGTCCTGCACGTGTCGCTATGACTACAACTGACCTGCTGCGCGAATGCTCCAACACCTAGAAACCTAAGCCACAACCCGTTCATGACGCTGGCGACTGTGCGCCTACCTACTTCACTCACCAGCCTGTGCGTGGGTACACGTAGTGGTGACTGATTTGATCGATTCGAACGGGTGACTGACTGACTGTGGCAATCCAGGGACCTGAGCTTTTGCCAGCTCCAGTCGCTCGAAAACGCGACGTTCCCAAACACGCTCAAGAGCCTGTGAGGAACACACACTCTCTCTCTTGCGGCTCCCAGTCTCGTGCCGTTATGACTGTTGTGAACTGTGGTTCCAGGAGACTCGGAGGCAATGTGCTCCGCTCCGTCAGCAACATCGAGTTCCCACC
Source organism: Globisporangium megalacanthum (assembly GCA_023334115.1). Lineage (NCBI taxonomy): Eukaryota > Oomycota > Peronosporomycetes > Pythiales > Pythiaceae > Globisporangium > Globisporangium megalacanthum. The sequence continues at coordinate 15,969 of JAASGD010000406.1, forward strand.
AACTCTGAAGGAGCTGTGCGTCTCCTGGCTTGTTGGTTCTCGCACATACGTTGCTGCTGCTAACGACGGCTTCGCATTCAGGTATCTGAACGGCCAACCGCTCGGGGATCTGGAAGGCACTGTGTTCCCAGTGGCGCTCGACACTCTGTACGTCGTAGCCTTTCGCCCACACACCTCTGTCCGTCAAGTTGACCTGAGCTGTTCACTGACACACTAACCCATGACCCTTTTTTCCGGATGCTTCCTGTAGATCTCTCGCCAACACGGGGCTGTCTGGTCTTCGCCAACAACTCACTGCGATTCCTCGATCGATAGCGAAACTGTGCGTCGGACAGATCCACGATGGCTCTTCCGGGACCGATGCTTCCAAACTGAAGCCGTTGCGATGCCTGTGTGGACACAGAGACGTCGCGTTGAACCGGATCCAAGCCATCCCGAGCATGCTCTCGTTCTCGTCACTCACCGACGTGTACGTGTTGAGCTACTGCTTCGATAGCATGAGACTCGCTTGCTTGTGACCTCACAAATCACGCGAGATGTCCTCAACGTACAGGAACATGTCGTTTAACGCGATCACGTCGGTTGCAGGCGTGCGGTTTCCGTGGAGACTGAAGCAGCTGTGAGTCGTCGGTGCCATGCGTCCTTGCGCTTTGCCCGGTACCACCCATTGACTCAAAAGGCTCGTCCGAATGGTGTAGAGATCTGCGCGGCAACCCACTCACTGAGTTGGAGATCTCGCGGTCGGACCTGAAAGCGTTCCGCTCGTCGCTCCTCCCGCCGTTGGCCCAGCAACACTGCAGACATGGCGTCGCGGTAAAAGTGGTGGTGCTCGGCATGGAGCTGTGCGTTTTGGAAGGTACGGCGATTGATTGATGCTCAACCTTGAAGCCCAGAGTTGATCTTGATCTCACACTGTTGTTCTGTCCTAACCACGACAAGCAGACGCAGACTTTGATCGCGTCTACGGGAACCAATCTGCCACGAACAGTTCAGTGAGCGACAGCGACACCATCTCAACAAGCGCGTCTCCGACCCCCGTGCCAACCACCACTGCCCAAGCCAGCGCAGATACAAGCCTTACGAGCCCAGAATCGCTGTCGTGGACGTTTCTGATCGCTGGGATCCTCACAGTCTCGACGGTCGTCGCGGCGGTCGTCGCCATGTTTTCGTGGAAGCACCAGCAGCTGCGAAAGCGACTGCGCGCCGTCCTGCAGTCGAGCGGCCGCATGTCCCTCAGCGACACCATCCTGGCGGCCATGGGCTTTGACGACCAGTTGTTCTCCCTGCGCATCGAGAGCGGCGACATCCGCGTCCTGCATGTGCTCGGGAAAGCTGGCTGTGGGATGCTGTACCTTGCCGAAGTGACTTGACGAGTCTCTCACTATCGCCGGAGCAACTACAAGAGCGGCGGCGCTGGTGCTCTGCAGTGGGCCGAGACGGACGGTTGCGAGGCGCAGTTCGTGGCGCTGAAGAAGATTCTTCCGGAGCTCTCCACGCTCAACAGCTCCAGCTTGACGACGTTCATCCAGGAGATCCAGCTGATGTCGCACTTGGAGCACCCCAAGATCATCAGCTTCCTCGGTGTTACGTGGACGTCGATCTCGGACATTGCGATGGTGACCGAGTTCCTGCCGAACGGCGACCTCGCCACACTGCTTCGGATCGAGAGAGACCGCGAGCAGAGCTACCGGTCTCGGCGACTGCACTGGTTCAAAGCAGACGTCGTTTGCGTCCACGTTCTCGCTGGGTGTGATGGAGATCCCGTGCAAGGCAGCGATTGCGCTAGACATTCTCGAGGCGCTCGTGCGCCTCCACTCCTTCGCTTCGCCCGTCATCCACCGTGAGCTGCGCGCGCAGAATGTGGCTCTGAGCAGAGACTTTGAGGCGAAGCTGTGCAACTTTGGCGCCCAGAGCGAGTGGCAGATCACCACGTCGCGGTCAGAGAGCGCCGACAGCGTCTCGTGGGTCGCGCCCGAGGTCTTGTGCGGCGAACCCTTCAGCGATAAAGCCGACATGTACGCGTTCGGAGTCCTGCTGGCAGAGTTGGGAGGCTGCTCGAGACCGTTCGCCGGATTCTCGGCGGATGAGATCGTCGCGAAGGTCGTGAGCAAGGACTTGCGACCAGATATTGGCACCGACTGCCCCGAAGACGTTCAGAGGTTCGCACTCAAGTGCATGCACAGTGATCCGGAGTCGCGGCCGAGTGCGAGAGAGGCGCACAGTGTGTTCCGAGCACTGCGAGACGGCTCACGACTCTCGACGTTGTAGTTGATCGATTGCATACGAATGTGTCGTTCATGTTGGGGAAGTTTTGAAGCGATGATGCGAGTGCTCGAGAGCGTGTAATGCAGGGGGTTGAGTATGATACAGCTTCTTTGGACGTGCGAGACGTGAGTGGTTCTCTTCGATCCAAGGCGAAGACATCATTCGATGTGGTACCACGACTTGGCTGACTTCGTTTCGTGAAATGCAAATGTGATTATTGAGAAAGCCTTTGGCTTTGCGAGCTGATAGTGATAAAAACAAAGAGAACACTTTTGCTGGTGGGCAGCCGTCGCCACACAACACACACACAAAACAAGCGCTCTTCTCCAGGCAGGAAGCAGCACCAGGCGACAGGAGCAGCGGCAAGCGACCGACAGCATGGACGCGGAATCCAAGGACCTCCTGCGCGACTGGCTCATTCGCAGCCTCGAGCCAGTGTGCGTGCCGCTTATATTGCTGTTTCCCCTTGCTGAACTGGCGCAAAAGCGTGGGGGATGCAACTGACGCCGAGCGACGTGACTGGTTTCTGTGCCTTCTTTGTCTGTGACTTGTAGCTGCGACGCCGATCCCGAAGTGCTGAGCAAGTACGTGCTGGCGCTCATCCAGAACGACCCGATGAAGGACGGGCTGCCGGAAACGTGCGTCTCGAAGCTTGAGGAGTTTCTTGGCGACGGTACGTCGTAGGTTGCGTATGTTGGGCGTCTACTGTCAACGTGAGAGAGGGGAAGGGAGGGAGGAAGGGACACAGTTGCTGACGCTTCGTCGCTTTCTTCCTGTCGGTATGCTGTTGTGTGCTCTCTTCTTTGGGTTAATGGGTTACAACAGAGACGAGAGGGTTCGTGGCACGGCTCTTCAAGGCGCTTGAGAGCGGCTCGTACAAGTCGAATGGCGAGGAGCAAAGCGGCGGTGGCGGAGAAGACGATCGGGACGGTGGGGAAGAAGAGAACTCGCGGCGCCGTGGACGCGCCATCTCAGACGACGACGAGGAACGGAGGCGCTCGAAGCGGCGACGCGACGATGACCGTGCGCAGGAGGCGCCTCGACGAGACGCGGGTCGTCGCCAGCCGTTGTACGCGGGCCGAGGCGACATGCGGCCAGGCAGCGGGCGTGGTCCCCACAGCGGCGTCGGGCCGGGTCCCATGGGCGGCCGTGGCGACCACCAGGGCTTCAACCGCCGCAATTTCCCTCCGGAGTGGGGGATGCCGCCACCGCAGCACATGAGAGGCATGTGGCCACCGCCGCACTTCCCACCGCCGCATGGGGGGTTTGGGATGGCCGACTTTGACCCGAACGGCGGGTACAACCCAGAGAACCCGGCGATGGCGCCGCCGCCGCCGCACATGATGATGCCGCATCACATGGGTGGGCCGTTCTTCCCGCACCAAGGCGGTCGTGGGGGCCGTGGGGGTCGGTTCGGAGGCCGCGGTGGGGGCGAGTTTGATGGCGTCGGCAAGGACGAGTACGAGGCGGCTGCTGCTGGCGCCAAGACGACGCTGCGTGTGAGCAACGTCGACCCCAAGTACGTCAACATGACGAAGCTGAGCCTTCATTTCTCCAAGTTCGGCAATGTCGTGAACGTGCAGATGCGGCCGAGCTTCAAGTGCGCGTACGTGCAGTACGCAACTGAAGAGGAGGCGAAGAAGGCGTTCCACTCGCCCATCCCTGTGTGCAATAACCGGTTCATCGAAGTGAAGTGGGCCAAGTACGACGCGAAGGACCCGCACGGCGCGCCGTCGGTCGCGGAGCAGACAGCAGCCGAGTCGAAAGAGGGCGACGAGGCGGCGACAACACCAGGCGGTGCGGCTGCGTCGAGCGACGGCAACAGCGGTGGTGGCGCTGACCACCAGCTAGCGAGCGCAGACAACGGCGGCGTGGCTGCAAAGGACTTGACGCCGGAAGAACTCCGTGCAGCGGCGCTGGAGCAGGGCCGGAAGGTGCTGGAACAGAAGCGCGAGCTGTTGGAGAAGCAGCGGCAGCTGATGAAACAGAAGGAGGAGCTGATCAAGCGGCAGCTGTCGCAGCACAAGGAACTGTTAGAGCGCATGAGCCAAAGCAGTGACAAGTTCTCGCTTAGTGACAAGCGCGACCTGCTCAACAAGATCATGGCACTGTCGCAAGACCTCAAAGCGTTGCAACCGCGAGGTGGCGCAACGGGGCTGGGGCGAACGACATCAAGCGACAGCAACGACGGCTCCAGCATCGTCGGACTCAAGGAAGAGCTGAGCGCACTGGAAGCTGAAGCGTCGACGAGCGGAGCAGTTCCAGGCGGTGGTCGCGGTGCCGGCGGTCGCTGGAATGCTGGCGGCCGTGGATTCCAGCGGGGTGGCGGACGAGCCGGACGCGGCGGTCGCGGGTCGCACACGCTGGACAACCGCACGACGATCGTCAAGGTGGCGAACCTACCCGAAGCGGCACGGGACCCGAGTGTCCTGGAGCAGCACTTTGGCAATTTTGGCGCGATCGAGCGGGTTGTCGTGGACGAGGCGTCGCCGTCGCTCGGGTACATCAAGTTCCAGGACCGGTATGGCGGCCAGGCGGCGCTGAGCCACGGCGGCGTGTTTGGCGAGTCGGCACTCCAGCTGACGTGGGCGGAGGCTCACGAGGCGCCAGTGGCGTTTTCGCAGCGTCCAAACGCACCAGCAGACTCAACGGCTGTGATGAAGGCCGAGAGCTCGGAGGTTCGTTATTGAGATCGTTTCGTGCACTGCTCGCTCGGCTCCCATGGTATGTATGCGTGCTGAAGGGATGGTGCTGACTTAGTGTCGTTGACTCTGGTGATGAAGGTGCCGGCTGCGAGCAGCTAGGCCCGTGTTTCGAGCGCGCTCTCGTGCTCGGATGGCGATTGATCGGCGGCCCCACACTCGGAAGCGACCGCGTCGCCACGTGCAGTTCGCTAGCAGCACCATAGTAGCAGCAGCAGCAATGCGGCGGCGCTTGAACGCCAGGTCGCCAGAGAAATAGTGAATTGACTCGTGCTTTGGATACCTTGCGAGTGGCTCTTGTGGAAGTTTTGTTTGGCGAGTTTCTCCCAACCAGCCAAGTTGGCCAAGATACCAAGTACTTGACATTGTAGCGAACGTCAGGCGAGTGGGTTGCGAATCCATGGAAGGAGTTGTCCGCCAACAGGAGGTCTCCTGTCACACGACTGTTTCAGTAATGAACTGGTGCTGTAGCCGCTTCCTGGCGTGCTTGTTTGCCAGGCTCCTCGAATTGCTTGACAGAACAGCAACATGGGCGTTGCGTTGTGGGGTACTACAAACCAAAGTGATTGATTGTGCTGAGCGGAGGGAGTCGCAGGTCATCGCTGGGCAGCATCAACAGGTCGGACTCGAACGCCGCATCGATGTCGAAAATGCCGCACGAGATCCGGACGGCGATTTCCGAATCGAGCGCCAGTTCAGTCCTCGCAGACATGTCGGGCAGCGGCCATGTGGGGCGGCAGCATGGCCCCAAAGCTCAAGATCGGCGTGTTTCGCAGCGCGCAATCCGAGAGGACCCGACGAGATCAGGAAGCCGAGCGAGCGAGTCGAGTAAGTGTTGACGAGTTGTTAGGCGACAGAATGGCTGTCATCTCAACGAGGTCTCCAGTCTCTTGGTCATCTTCTTGGAAGCTCCTTGCGAGGAGCAACAGAGTGAAACACCCCAGGTGATGCCACCAAGGCGGCCGGCATTCAGCTTGATTGAGTCCGAACTCTTGCTGTGGCAATTGATTACGCTTCTTTGTCAAGCTTGCTCTTTCTCTTGACTGGTGTCGCTACGAGACACATTCTCGACTCCTACACTTGCTTTTAGTATGATTCGTCTCCAAAAACGCCTTTAGACCAGCCCAGGCCATCACCGTCTTCGACGCGACGGCTCTCAGCGCCAGCATCAGCAGCACTTTCGCTTCTGCGGCGGCTCCCGAGCAACTCGGCGACGAGCGGCACTCATCTCCACGATGAAACGCGCGAGCAGCGGACGGCACCTGCGCAGCACTAGCGAGCGCGAAGCGGCTGCCTCCGATGACGCACAGGACGCGCCATTCTACCGCGCCATGAGTGGGCGGGCGGCAGCCGACGCGTCCGGCAGCACGACCACGATCGACGGCGTCACGGACTCACCGTCCGCTTCGTCGGTTGCGTACGTAACGATGGACGCACGGCCGCTGCCGGCTGCGTCGTCCTCCACCGCCCCAAACAGCAACAGCCGCCACTACTTTCACCGCAACCAGACCGTCGAGGTGCTGCGGCGCCAGCAGGGGGACGAGGACGAGCGGCTGCGCAAGTCGCGGCCCAACTCGGAGCTCTTCCGCACGTTCACGTCCACTGATCCGCTCAGTAGTCGCCAGAGGCTGCTGGACGAGAGCGAGAACAACGGCGTCCCCGTTACAGCCGCCGCCGCCCAATTCAAAGAGCGCGCGACCGCCACTGCGAACGCCAATGCGAACGCTGGCACGGGGGCGGCAGCGCGGAACGAGGCGGCGGCTCGGGCAGGCGGCTCGAGCTGGAGTCTCTTCTACCGGAACCTGCCGAACCTCCCGCGCTCGCTCCGCTTCCGGCAGAACACGCGCTCGACCACGCGGTACATTGACCGCGCGAACGCCGCGTCGCTGCGGTCGCGTCTGCGTGCGCGCCAGGAAGAGGAGGACGCGCGCACGAACTTTACCGACACGATGTCACCGACGCACGACAGCGCGCGTCCGCTGACGGACTTTGAGGCGCAGATGGCGACGCTCCAGCAGCAGGGGCGGTCGTCAACGCACGACGACGGCAGCGCAGACGCGCAGACGAGTGCGTCTCCCGCTGTCGCGACGCTGACATCGAAGCTGAGCCAACGGCTGTTTGGCCGGACCAGCAGCATGTTCTCGCTCGACTCGATCTTGAACCGGACAGCGGACCGCTCCCAGTACCGGATCGTGAAGATCAACGGCGGCGGCGGCAGTGGCCGCGGAAGTCTCGGCGACGACGTGATCATGCGCCTCTCGGAGGAAGACGACGGCGGCGCTGGCGGCGGTGCGAGAGACGGCGGGGACGACCAAGCCGTGTTCTTTGCGTCGAACGAAGTCAAGACGTCGCAGTACACGTGGTGGAGCTTCGTGCCCGTGTTCCTGTACCTGACGTTCCAGAAGACGGCCAACATCTACTTCCTCCTCATCGGCATCTTCCAAGCGATCCCCGAGATCTACCCGACCGAAGGCGTCCCGCTCCAGTTCATTCCGCTCGCGATCGTCACGATTATTGACGCCGTCTTCGCTGGCTTCGAGGACTACAAGCGCCACATCGCAGACGACTTGGCGAACTCTGCTAAGACGCAGTCGTTCAACCG
>JAASGD010000407.1:0-23468 GCA_023334115.1 Globisporangium megalacanthum
CAACATGACAACGAGCAGCCTGACCCTTCGCCGTTTCGAGCTCCTCCACCTGCTCTTTACTGGGATCAAGGTGAACGCGTGAGAGTACGCAAGAGTGCTGACGAGCGAAGAGAGAATGAGTGCGCGCGTATGTCGTAGGTGTGGCGACACACAGAGGGGCGTGCGCAGCGTGAGTATGAAGAACATGGATGTCTTGCGTTTGCTTGCTCGTCGATTTCGTGCCTAAGTTGATTTGTCCAGGACTCGCCCAGGACTGATCCTGTGCAGATCCTGGACACAGCGTAGTATACATGAGCTTTGGACCGCGTGTAGATTACGAGTGCAACAAAATGTGACCTTTCGATATTTCGCGTATATCTTTCAACATATTTGACGGGTTTTTGACTGGGTTATAAATCATGGACAAATACTGTGTTTGACCTGGGTTACACACATTTACGTGTGGTCACTTAAAATTCCAGTCCTGGTCTGTATCACCAGCCATTTGTACAATCCCGTGCTGTCCCCGGAGGAGCTCTGGGTTCTATAATCTATGTATCTTGTGGTGAGGTTTCCTTTTCCCTGTAATAATATGGGTGTGCTATGAAATACTCAAGGAGCAAATTTTTAAGGCATGTCAATTGTCATAAAATCTATTAGCATGCTCACTGTAAATGAAAGAACCCAGCTTTTCACATACACTGTTGTTGTCTGTGAAAGGTCCGGTTCTTCACAAGGGTTGTTGTCTCTGAAATTCTGATTCTTCATTCCCTTTACAGTGAGCAACAAGACCATCCAGTCGCGGGGCGACGGATATACAGATCGTAACCTCGGTACCGTAACGCCACTTTTTGATGATGGAGAGCAGCGCAAGACACCAACAAGGTGACTAGAAACGTTGCAAAACAGGCGCCAGCTGCGTTTATCGAGAAACGGGATCGTGTTCGGAGACATGAGCGTGTTCATGTCATATATACTCTAGGTGCCTCGAACGTGGTATACTGACCCGGCTACTCTCTCGCACGCTGCACATCCGGTCACGACATTGTCTTCTAAGAGCGTGTTGACCGCGTTTCATCCTGTGCTGGTCAACGATGCAGGTGGCGAGCTTCATAGATCGCTGTTGGACGCTGCGTCACCCAGCGATGTCTACTGCAGATCGTCGCCTATACCATTAAACACAGCGACATGGTTGTCGGCATGATCCTAAGCGAATATTTTTTAAACTTAGTCAGTAATGCAACATCAGTGGCAGCTGAGATCATATCGCTATTGACCACGTTTTTGTAGTTGGGCCTTGGGAATGGCGAAAGGTTGATAAAGAAAGGCTCTGACGCCAGAGCTAACGATGTAACCGCTTGTTTATGTGCATGCTATTTTTGGCTGCGCGAAAATTAAAACTAATGTAGTAGACAGTGTTGGATATCGATGGCACCATTGAATCAGTCCGAAACGAGATGTCGCTGCTCGCATTTGACGCACAAAATAAACGCATCAAAGTCATCGGAGAGCTCGTGTGGAGCTGGCGAGACTGGCCTTGACAACGCATCTGGGCAAAGGCTGCATTTTCTTTGACTGACGAGATCATCAAAAAGTAACACTGCGACAATCCTTACCAAGAGCAGTCGTTAACACGATGAAGTATAGTATACATGCACCTTGAGCTACTAGTAGCTATTATGATGGAGACTGTCTGATACGGTGTCGCCATAGCGCACAGATCGAGACAACAAGGCGTCGGTTGGCATTCGCAGTAGATGGTATACTCGCCGCTACTGTGCTGCCACCCAAAAGCTGGCACCAGCTCTGGTGGTGCGAGGTCAATAAAAGAAACTATGTGACTCAGACACTTTTTGACGCAGAGCAGCCAGGTGGTGTGTGGTGAATACAGAAACTATGCGACTTAGACACCCGTTGACGCAGGTCATTGTGGTACTCCCTAGAAACGTCCAAGCAGTGAGGTCAACGAAGTTAATTTGAGCGACCGATGAGCGCACCCATAAGTCACCCAGAACGGCTGCATCAAAGTTGCGTAAGTGATTCGTATAGCTGGCGCGGAAATTTACGCTTCGAAAAGGAGTGGTGATCAACAGCGCTGTGCAGCTCAGCCTCGTTGTGCGAGATAAGATACGTATAGTAAATTGTTTGCGTCATTCTGCAGCAGAGTCACGCTGTGCGGAATAAGTTGCAGTGCTGCGTCGCGCGAACGCCTTAGATGATGGGCACAATTGCGCAAGCTATTTTCACTTTCATTCCCTGCGTTAACACGTCACCAGGGTGATGCTCGAACAACAGATAGAATTTACGCCGCTGGCATCGCCGGTCAATCTAGGATAGTAAAACCATGCTCGCTGAGCGAAGCAACAGGGTTGTTTATGTTGATGCGTTGATGATTCGAGGTTAGTACACATCCACTAATTGATCTGTGTGATTTTACACAATGAGAACCGATGGCCGACTCAAGGTGGATACTCGCAAACAGGACTGCTGTGAACTGTGAGGAATGTGAGAACCGAATTTGATCGATACACGAAACGATGGCGAGTCGACTGCGTCGAGACCCTCAAGCTGCTAGGGTATTGTGCCAAAATTATGCGCTCGATATTGATGGTCAAGATCAGCTATCATACGCGGCTGAGAGACAACTTTAGACTGCTGCGACCGGGTCGCTCCGCAGTGGTACCGACGTGACCGTCACTGACATCGCTTCACCAGTGGTTGCGACCACGATGGGGCGACGCTGTATTAAGATGACCAGACGCCTCGCTCTGTTTGGCCCCATGATCAGCTCGCAGCACAAGCGGAATCTAGTACGCGGTCTCGCGGATCGTGCGTTGCTTTATCGATTGGATTGTCGAGTGTACCGAATAAGCCATGCTATCATATCTCGGTGGAACTTCTGTTGTGATGCGGTCTCCAAATTGGATTAGCCAAATACATTTCCACGGCAGCGAATCATTTTTGCCTCGCTATTTTCAATAGAGCAAGCATCAATCAAGTGATTTATGCTGAAGATCCCCGAGCTTCGGTCAACATCGCATACCGTATTGCTCATGTCATTGGCGGCCACAATGTGCAGATAAAATACCAAATTCCTCTGATAATCTATTTTGTCGTTTATGACAAGAAGTAATAGAATTTTGAAGTGTAAGCCAAAATGCATGAGAATACTATTGTGATACCAATGGCATCAAGGAATACATTTTAATTCTGAACGATTTTTCAGCTAAAATCACGACAAGCCGCCAATGACGTGTGGCCGCTTTTGACATGAGGAATACGGTATCATTTATAGGATTAGAGCAGATTACAATGGGTAGGTAATTGTGCTTGTAAAATATATTACGGTTGAATTTTACACTATGGCATGAAGTTGAGAAGGTGTGGTAGCACGAATGTGGTATAGTAACCCTGTCCTGAGCAGAATCACAACAAACCAAAAATATTAAAGATTCCATTAGCTTATGGAGGAATTAATATTTATGATTGTATTGTGAAATAAATGATGAAATGTAATGTATAAGGGATGGGATCCAATCAGACCTCCAGTCGGACGGCTGTAACTACTCTGGATAGAATCCAGAGAATTTCTTCCACCCAAAAATGCTGGTGGGCGTGTTTTTCCGTTACAACCTAGTAGTAGGAAGTCTATTTGTGTGTTGGCAAACTTCCCCCAACTAGCCCATGGACGCCGGGAAGGCGTTCATTGACGCCGCTTGTCGGTTGTTCTCCTGTGTGTCTTGTTGCGTCCTGTCCCTAACCACCTCTAGATGTACTCTTGTGGTACCTCAAGCCGACTCGTCGATGATCGCCGCAGACTTTGTGTTCATCGCTGTATTGTTAAATAGTCTGCCATTGTGTTGCGTGGGCGAGGATGATGCCGGTACGTGATCCATCCAAAGTTGCTACTGAGTGTCTTGACGCGTTCTGCGCTGAGTTTGAAGGAGCTGGTGTCGACTCGTGCTCTGCCGGTCTGCTGTGCAATGATCATGTTGCTGTCGCCGATGACCTCGAGGTGGGTTTCGTTCCGTCTTAGAGCTGTCCATGCTTGGGCGAGTCCCATGCGTAGAGCTTCATACTCACACACGTAGTTGGTCACTTCACGGCCTTGATACCGGTATCCGCCTTGTATGACGCCCCATCCTTGGCCGTGCTGGTTCTCCGTCAGAATCGCCCACCCGCTTCCTCCTGGTCCCGGGCTGCCTCCGGCCCCTCCGTCGAAGTACAAACGGGCTCTCGTACAGCGTTCTGTCACCACCGTCGGTCGGCGGTTGTACAGGATGTCCGCGCGCTGCCGGAGGCAGATTGCATTGATCCTTGTCTCAGGGTCCCTCATCTCGCCGGCGCTCGTCGCTCGCAGTTATAGGACACATTCCACCCAGATAAGTTCCGTCGTCGCTGTTGGCGTCAGCTCGGTCTTGTCGTAGATCATCAGGTTGCGCAGTCGCCAGAGGCCAGTAGATACCGCCGTTGTGAGAGTGAACCAGATACGGTTCATCGCGCTCCTGTGCTCGGGAGTGTAGAAGCCAAAGTGCTCGACAGCTTCTCGTTTGAACTGTCGGTTGGGTGGGAGAGCGGTTCTCGCTCTGATGCTCCGCAGTACCAGGTCGCGTCGGTGTTCGGCTTGATCGTTGAGCCGTGTCTCCCCCGTCCATTGTTCGACGACCTTCGCCCACACCTGCTTCGCCCAGTTGCAGTCCCATATGGTGTGGCCCACCGTCTCCTTGGTCTCTCCACAGCCGGCTTGGAGCACGCATGCTCGTGTGCTCGCTCGTCCGGGGTGATGAAGGTTGAGCTGGAGGGTGGTGACTCGGTAGTTCACCCACGGCTGATATGCTGTGATTCCGTGCTGAGCTTTCCACGTTGCTGCGATCTATCGTGACTGCATCTGGTTGTTCCACTCGCTCCGTTCCGCCGCTTTCTTCATTCCTTCTGCAACCTTCTGCCTGCCTTTGTCGTAGCTCGCTAGTAGCTGCTGCTTCCTCTCTCTGTCGACGGCTCTCATTACTCGTTTGGGGCTCGCGTTTGGTGGGATGGTCCATGGAATTGCTGAGACTGCCGGATGTGGGACAAAGGTGACCCCTGTTGTCCTCGCCACTTTCTTCAGTGTCGCTGCATCGTCACCACTTTGCCCGTCGCCGCTGCCGATCACCTCCCAACACTCGCTATTGCTCCCCTTCGTCAGCACAATGTACTCCTCCGCCCTCGCAGATGTCGTACCCGTTGCCAGGCCCTGCCAGTTCGACCGCCACGTGTACTCGAGTCGTAGTTGTGGTGGGTTCCAAAATCGGATTGACTTCGGGATCTGGAGACGTTCGTTGACTTGGAGTTTCGGTGAGCTTGCGATGATTGCTATGATCCATTCCACCAGCTTGTGCCGCCGTCGTGCCGTCCACCGTTTCCCTTGCAGGCGTACTAGGAAGCGCCAGCGCAGTTCTCCCGTGCGCACAATCTCGAGTCCTCCCATCCGTGCGTTCTTCAAGAACTTGTACGCCGTTGATCGCAGTTCAGCTCCATCCTGACCGAGTACTAGCGGGTTGTCGGCCCCTTCGTACGTTGCCCAGAAGTTCCGCGTCTGCTCCGCGAAGGAGATGTCCGCTGGAGCTGGATGTTGTAGGAGTCGGATGCTGGTCCTGCCGTCGCGCTCCTGGTGGAGTCTTGCTCAAATGATGGCTCCCCAGACCGTGTCTGCAATGCGCTGCTGCCAGCCAACCTCCCTCTCTTCCGCGTCTGCAAGCCGCTCTCGGATCAGTCGTACTCCCAACGCCTGGATTGACGCAGTGCGCTTGATCGCGTTGCTTCGTCTGGACGTGTCGCTGGCTGGTGTCATGCTCATGCCTTCGTAACCTCTCGGGTCTGTTCTGCGAGTGAGCAGCTCCCAGCATGCCTTGTGTACATCCTCGTCCGCTATCAGCTACGCCAATCCCCTCCTCATCGCCTGAGCCTTTATGGCTAGCGGTATCGAGATGAGCCCCAGCCCTCCGTTCGCTACCGTCGAGTGTATCAGCGCCGGGCTCATATTGTGCCTCGTGCTCTGTGGACAGCCTCCCGTGCCACAGGTACTGCTTTTGCATGTTCGTGAGCTCCTTCATCTCTTATGCGGTGGGTTTGTTGAACTACGCGGTAAAGAGTACCGCTGGCAGCATGATCACGTTCAGGATTGCGATCCTTGCCACCACGCTCACCGACACTCTTGCTGCCAGCGCGAGTCGGCCCCGGATGGCAGCCAGTCGGCGTTGCCACGTGTGGTCTCCTGCGTTCCCTAGCCCAATCTGCACGCCAAGATACCGCGTTGTCTCGCCAGGCTGAAGCATCGGGATGCCACTTACTGCCTTGTAAGTAATCGCTCGGTTCAAACAAATGTACACGCACTTCGCTGGTTGCGCTCGCAAGCCGGAGATGCTTTCGAACACTTCTAGAAGTTCCGTTGCGCGTTGTAGTTCCTTGCCCTTGTGCAGAAAGATAGCCGTGTCGCCAACGAACGCCACCACCATAGTTCGGTGGCCAGATGCTGCCGGTTCCAAACCCTGGAGTCTCCAGTCTTGCTCGATCATTAGTACCAGTCCTTCGATTGCGATCACGAACAGTAGAGGAGCCAGCGGACAGCCTTGCCGGATGCCGGACTTCGCCGCTTGCACGCTGGAGAGTTCCCCATTCACTGAGAACTGAGCAGTGGTGTTACGATGCATTCTCCGGACCAGGTCCACAAAGTTCTCGTCGAAACCAAACTTCCGGGGCGCCAGTAGCATGTACTCTCGGCTGAGACAGTCGTACGCCTTCATGATGTCGAGGAGCAGGACTGCCGGCGCCTCTTCCACAGATTCGTTTTCGTCATCATAGCTCTGGCTCACCATCGCGGACATCATAGCCACTGGCTTCTCCAGCTGCCTGCCTTGAACAAAACCCTGCTGCGTCGTCCCGATGATGATCCCCAGCCTTGCTGCCAGCCGTCTCGCGATCACCTAGGCGAATATCTTGTACCCCGCTTGCGTAGTGAGATTGGCCGGTAGTCCATGGCGTCCGTGGAGTCTCCTTTCTTCCTCAGCGGGTAGATGAGACCCGCTGAGGAGGATCTCGGCATGTCTGCTCCCTTCATGATGCTGTTGCATAGACCGAGGAGCGCCGGGCTGATTTCTGTCTCGCAGTCCTTGTAGAAATCCGTTGGGAGGCCGTCCAATCCTGCCGCTTTGTTCCTGCTCATCGCTGCCAAAGCTGCCGCGACTTCTGCGGGTCGGATCGATGCTGCCAGCTCGTTGTTCCACGTGGCCTGGACGCGTCTGTTGGCTGGAATCACGATGAAGTTGTCAAAGATCCGCTCTCGTGTGTTACCGTCCATCGCCGCGTGCTCCTGCCTGATGATTGGCTGCCACTCCGTCGCCATCTTCTCCACGACTGTTGCGGTTTTAATCCCTATCAGTCTTGTGGTGCATATGTCCGTGGCTGACTGGTCTCGCGACCATGTCGCTACCCACTGGAAGAATCGTCGAGCCGACATCGTTGAGACGCCCAGACCCACTCCGAACTGTCGCTCTCGCGCGTTCTCCATGGTCCTGGCGTTCTCCTTGATGGTCTCATTCCGCGTGTTGGCCGGGGTCGTGTCTTGCCGCTCTCTCTTTACCCACTTCGCCTTCAGCTTGCGTCGCACGATCGCTTGGTCTTGCTTCATGCGCTCCTTCAGTCGTCCAAGCCACCGGTCCCAATCGTACGCCCGCACGCATTTGCTCTCAGCAAGGGCTGTGGCGACCAGGTATCGTGCTCGTGTCGAGAGGTCGCTCCGTGCGTGTCTGTCGCAAGTTGCCGTATACCTGCCTTTGTTTCAGTGAGTTGGCGAGTTTGCAGTTGTGTATTCATTTTGCATGTCATAGTGGTGGTGACTCATTAGCCGAGGTGAGTAATTACCCTCGCGCAGATCAAGCACCATGGGAGCAAGGCAGTCTTGGCGCTAGGAGGCAGTGCGGTAGGATGAGAAGCAGGCAGAGACCCGAGCTCACTTTCCAATACACCACCAACCAAGAACATCTTCAGCTCGCTCTTTCCGCTCTTCTGCTCCAGCCCCGTACATCTTGCACTTGAAGTAGTTGTTCCTGCGTCGTTGTCGTCGTCGAGTTACTGCATTCGTGTCCCACATCCTGATGGTCACTGCTTGGTGGTCCGAGTAGACCATCGGCGTTCGGACACTTTCTTCTTGAACTAGTGGGCACAGCGCAGCGGACACGTAGAAACGGTCGAGTCTGCTTGCGACCGTCCCCTTCCAGTACGTGAAGTGCTCACTTGGCGGCCGTGAGTCGCCCTCCTCAAAGTTCAGCATGACGTCCAAAGTATCGTGGAGATCCCAACGTCGCTGCAGTTCTTCGAACGCCTTTCTCTCGGTCCGCCTATGCCATGGTCTGCCCATGTTGAGTCGATCTCGTTGTGGGTACTGAGTTGAAATCTCCCCCCAGCACTACTGTGCTTTCGTTGAACGTCACGTGTCGCCCCAAGTCCTGAAAGAACCGCTCTCGCTCTGCTGCTACGTTCGGCGCGTACACGTCAACAAACGTGGTCGCGCCTATTGTCACGGCTGCGTACCGATCGGTCAATGAAGCCTCTCCTCTCTTGATCTGGCCCATTGTCTTGGGGTTCACGAGGATCGCCACACCGCCTGTATTAGAGCCGGGCACGCTCCAGACCGTCGATGTCAGGTCCTTGTCTCGCATGCCCGAGATCGCGTTCCAGTACCTGTTCAGCCGTTCTGCTTATTGCTCGCTAGTCACGTGTGTCTCTTGCGCCAGTATGACGTCCGGTACGCCCTGCTTGTCGCATATCTTCCACGCGTGTAGCCACTTCTCTCTCGCGCCGGTCTTGAAGCCCCGCACATTTTGCGTCGTCACAGTCAACGCCGGTCGTTCTCTTCTCTCACTCTTCGTCTTTGTTGTGTGACTCTGGCTCGCCCCGATCCCAAACGTCACGATGATCCCAGTCGCAAGGCTCCATGGAGCCAGGAAGCCTTGCGCACATGCATGGAAAGATCGCAATTGGCGTCCAGTAGGAAAATCGCCAACAGCGACCAGTAGGAAGACCGCTTGCTGGGCTTCTCCCAGCAAGCTTGCACTCGTACATGATCAATCACTTTTCTACTTGCCTTTGAGCTCAGACCCGCCACAGTCTCTGCCTTCATGAAGCTCGCGTCTAGCGTACTCATCGTCACGAACATGTCCAAGTTGCTCACTTGGTTGAGATCGGTGTGTCGCCTAGGAGCCCTTAGTACGAGTCTTCGCTCACTAGCGATGCCTCTCCGTCGCTGTCGCCGTCTTCGTCGCTCTGTGCGTCAGCACGCATAGTATCAAAGAAAGCTCGGATGGCCGTCTTTTTCCGTTACAACCTGTAAGGCTCTCTTCTACGGTTACGAAACGAAACGAAACGATGTGTACTGGTCCCGATGCAGCCATGTTACACGCTCCTCTTCGCTTCTCGGGCGCTCCTGATGAGTGCATTTGCGAGCAAGGTCGACGGCATGTCGGAACCACAAGGCGCGGATGTCGACGCGTCCGACCGCGAGCGTGGCATGGAGCCCACGACGCTATCAACCGCGAGCATGCTACGCCAGCTCATGTGGAAGCGCGAAGGTGCTGCGCTCCTTCTCATTGTTGTTGCGGAGCTGCTCGCCTTGACGTGGTACTTCGTCGTGAACCTCTTGGCCGACAACAAGACGCTCTACTTCGAGTACACCTTCGCACCGCGATCCACGACCACGTTCATCATCTGGCGGGTCGTGGCGATTGTGTCCGTGTCGCCGCCGTTCGTGGCGGGCATCAAGTTGGCCGTCGACGACGTTGCCGACTCGCGCAAGTCCCAACGCAAACTCGCGCTCGTAGGCACCATCTTCGCCATTATACTCTTTGCAGGCAACATCCTTGGCGCCGTCGAGACTTGTGCGCGGACGAACTACGAGAGCGAATTCGCTGTCAAGTTCAACGACTTCTTCTGCGATACCCGCACACTGCGCGTGTGCCTCGAAGGCAGTCACGACGAGATGCTTGTGCTCACGCGTGGAAACGCGACAAATGTTCAAGCGACAGAGGATCTGACAGACGTCGCGTTGTCTGTCTGGCGTCGGTGTCAAGAGGTGATTCACGACATGAGGAAGGACGCCACGAAGAGCATCCTGACTAAAGAGCTCTCTGCGTTCCTGCACGACTGCAGCGACTCGCACGACGTGGACGTTTGGTGCGGCAATGCGCCTCGACACTCGACGCCTCTGGGGTCTCCATTCCATCTGGAGCTCCCATCTCCGCACGCACTGAACCCGGCAATGTTTGCAAGGTACAAGAGCGAGTGGGTGGTGCGGATGCAGTTCTCGAACGGCCTTCTCGGTGGCGCAGCGGTGTGCTTCCTCGTGGCAGCGCGCATTTTGTGGTACTAATATTGTACACTGGTCAGGAGCTCCTCGAGTGGAGCTGTCGAGGTCTTACCATGCATACTCTTTGAGTCGGGACTTCAGTTCGACACAAATGATTGATATAGGACAGTAACTGTACATTGTCCAAGCGAATAACCACAGAATGTATGCTAGAAAGTAGGATAAAAGGATGGATAATTCCAATCAAGTGACATCTCCGATATCTTCTCGTGGCTTTCCCACACTCACTCACACTCCTCGCCCACACTACTTGCGTGCTGGCGGCGCAATGTTCTGTGGCAGCGCCTTGCCGTAGCCCGAGCGGAACGTCGTGCCCATGCTGCCAGCGTCCGTCTCCTTCGGCTTGTTCGATGGCTTGGCCCACTCGAGCTTCAGGATGAGGTGGTCGTACCCGTACCCCTGCAGCTTGTTCAGCGCACGCTCCGCGTCCTCGCGGTGCATGAAGCTCACGAACGCAAAGCCTCGCGACTCGAACGTCTCTCGGTCCTTCGCCAGGTACACGCGTGCCACTGGCCCGAATGCACGGAAGAGCTCCTTCAAGTCGTCTTCGCGAGTGTCTGGCGACACGTTTGTCACTCGCAGTGTCGCAAAGTCCCGGTCTTCTTCCATGCCACCACCACTGTCGCCACCAGCAGCCATGCCCTCACGGCCGCGCATGCTCGGTGGGACGTATCGGCCCGAGCCGAACGCTCCCGAGAGTGCAGACGCGCCCGAGTCGCCAGCCGCACTAGCGGAACCACTAGCTGCGCTGCCCTCAGCCGCTGCTGCGGTGCCGCGGGTCGCCAGGTCTGTTGGCAGCTCGTCGATCGGTGTGTCTTTGTATGGACACTTGAGCGTCCAGTGGTCGCCCACCATGCCACAGTGACGACAGACGACAATGGACGAGTTCTTGACGCCTGCAAAGATGTTTTCGTCTTCCTTCTTCTCGCCTGGCAGCACCTGGTCTGCGTTCGGGTCTTCGAGGCGCACGTCTTCGTTCGCTGTGTACGTCACGTTCGAGTTGTCGGCCGTGTTCTTGGCAGCGCCAAACTTGGCCCACTTCTTCCGCTCGAGCGCACGCTTGCTCACACGCGTCACCTCTGTGACCTTGCGCACGGTCTTGGTCACTTTCACTTTCTGCCCGGCTTCATTGTATTTCCACTCGACGATCGTGCGCACGCCGTTCGCGTCCGGCTCACTCTCCGTGCGCTGTGGCAGGAAGTCTATTGGTTGTCACACAATACGAGGCGTCCGTCGTCCATTAGATTCCCAGCACTTGAGCGGACGAGTTCCATGACAGCGCCACGGCCCCATGCTTGCATAGAACAGCTGATATAGGGAGGAGAGAATGGAGAAGCGCGGGGTGGACACGCACCGTCGTCGTCGTCGCCCCAGCGGCTGCCAGAGACCACCATCTTGCTTCGCTCGAGACGCTCGCTACTCCTTGAGGGGAAGAAATCGGGTTGTGTTTCGACTCGCACCAACCAATTGGGAGATCCTCTCTATGGTTCTAACTTCTAAATACCATATTCTATTGAAATGGATATGTTGTCGCATTGGAGATTAGACTTTACAACCTTATCAGCAAATTTGCGCCGGTTTATTTGCCATACAGAATAAATACGGGATGAGTGACCTGTCATATAGTACCGGTATACCGGTACACCAATGTTCCAAACCTTGTGGTACAATTTTGAACACCAATGTCAAAGCGCAAGAGTGAGCTGCATGTGGCTCTGAGCGTCGAAGCGGCTGTGCTGGCGCTCGCCATCACGTGGGCAGCGTGGCTGCTGCTGCATGCAGACGTCTATGAGAGCATCCCGTTAAATCAGCAGGCAGATCTCCATGCGCTACTTGGCGCGCTCGGGTTGCTGTTCATCGCGTCGTTCGTAGCGGCGCTCGTGGCTCCACATCGACTGCCTGCGGAGCTTCAGCACGCGTTCAGGTGAGAAACGAGCGCAGTTGCGTGCGTGCGAAGCCAACGGAATCGATTCCAATACGTACCGACAGCGAGTGTTGTTCTCTTGTATCCACTGCATCAGACGCGAGCGTGACGTCGGCCTCGTCGTCGGCTGCACACTTGTACCACTCGTGCTCCTCAGTCGTCTCGCCATGGAGCTCTACCTCCTCACGTCGTTCTCACGTGCGTGTTCCTGCCACTGAGTCGTAGTGCCAGCGTCAGTGTAGCTAATGTCCACATGTATACACAGGCAGTACGTTCTTCTACGCGTGGACGAGCGTGTCGATCGGAGGCAGCGCGTTCGTTCGGCTGGTTCTACTGCGCTCTCCGTCACTCTCCGTCGCTCTCGCTGTCGATCTCGCGCTGCTACCAGCGTTAGAGCACCTGGCAGCGGTCGCTGGCAGTCCGTCGCACGCTGTCGTCACCGCAGCGTGTCGATCTCTCGCCTCTCTCGTCTTTTCGTTCGGCGTCCGGGCGCTCCCACAGTCGTTCACGCTCGGTGAAGCGCTGCTGGTCGCACAAGGCGTCGCGATGACTGCGTTCGACCTCAGCGTGCACTCAGCGCACGTGTTCCACGCAAGAAGCTCAGCAGTCGGTGCTCGCGTGGACGGGACGGAGCACTGGGACGACGCCATCGCAGGCGAGCGAGACGACGACGTCCTGGCGCTGCAGCTCGGGCTGACGGGGTCGCTCCTCGTGTGTCTCTCGCTCGCGCCGCTCTTGCGCTCACATGGCGCCGGGTCTCCGTCGACTGTCGCACCGCCTCTGAACGGACCAGCGTGTGTGTCGTTCGTGCTCCGGGCGGTCGGCGTCGTCGCGACAGTCGTGTACCCGTGGAGCTGCCTTGTGCTCGCGACGTCGAACCCGTTCGCGTGGCTGCTGTCGTTCCTGCAAGCACGTGACGCTCGCTTGAAGCTCGTCGCGTACTGGCTCGCGTGTCTCGCACTCCTCGTGCCCCTATTCGCACGCGCAGTCGACCGGCTCGCGCTCCGCACGATCGTTGCACGCAAGCTCTTCCACGCGCTCGTTGTGCTTCTGTTTGTGCCCGCGTACTTTACCGACGCGCCGATGCTCGCACTCAGCTACGGCGTCGCACTCAGTGTGTTCTGCCTCGCAGAGTGCGTCCGGGCGCTGTCGCTGCCGCTCGTTGGACAACCCATTGCTGCATTCATGAAGACGTTTCTCGACCACCGCGACGCTGGCCGCGTCGTGCTCACGCATTCGTACTTGCTCCTCGGCTGTGCGCTGCCACTGTGGCTCTCGCTCCGGCCGCTCACTTCCGACGACGACGCGTCCGTGTCTGCGTACGCACTGTCAGCGAACGCTGGGATCCTCGCACTCGGTGTCGGCGACGCAATGGGGGCGGTCATTGGCTCGCGCTACGGGCGTCGACGGCTGATCGGCTCGAAGACGCTCGAAGGCGCGCTCGCTGTGCTCGTCTCCATTGCGCTCGCGTCGCTCTGGTTCCACGACTTCCACGTCGAGTTCCTATTCCACGGACGCTTCACGCAGGTCGGATCGGGTCATAGCTGTCGCTCGGTCGCTCTCTCTTGTCACGCACTGGATGCCTGGTACCGGACTCACCCCACGACTGTCGTTATCATCGTGTCTGTCTGTCTGTAGCTCGCACTCTTCGTGGCGGCGGTCGCGCTCACGAGCGTCCTGGAAACATGCACGTCGCAGATCGACAACCTCGTGCTGCCGCTCTACTTCTTTGCGACGTGCTGCCTCGTCGCGTGCCACCGCACCGAGTGAGTGGATGATGGAGCCCAAGACACGATATGACTCACACATGAAACGCACAGAGTTTATTCATCTTCCTGAGCATGTGCTGCCAGCTACCTGACCGACTCGCTACCCACGAACACCCTTGTTCTCTCTCTCTCTCTGGTGTCTTACGTGAACGTGAGCGACAGGAGCGATGCCTCGAGCCCGTCCAGCGCGTGCTCGAGTGTCTCCATCGAGCTCGCGTACGAGATCCGCAAGCCAAAGTCTTCCCCGAACGCCGACCCGGGCACGAGCGCGACGTGGTACTGCAGCAGCAAGTACTCGGCGTAGTCGTCGACGTTCGCGAGCGGCTTGCGCTCGGCCGTGAACACGGTCTTGCCTTCAAAGTACGCAGCGAGGTCCATGAAGACGTAGAACGCGGACGTCGGGTGCGCAAAGCGCAGGTTCGGGATCGCCTGGAGCCGCTCAACGACGAAGCGGCGCTTGGCGTCCATGATCGCGAGCACGCCGCTGATCCGGTCGATGCCTGCGTCGACGCACTCCATCTCGAGCTCCATCGCGGCGGTCGCAGCGAGCTGCCCAACCGAGCTCGCACACGACGTGAACTGGCCCTGGAGCTTCGTGCACTGCTGGACAAAGTACTTGGGGGCAGCGAGGTACCCGACCCGCAGGCCTGGCATCGCGTACGACTTGGAGAAGCCGTTCACGACGAGCGTGCGCTCGTACATGCCTGGCAGCGACGCAAAGCACTGGTGCGACCGTGCAGGCGCTGCAGCGTCCTGGTACACGAGCTGCTCGTACATCTCGTCCGCGATGACGACGATGTGGCGGAACCGCGGCTGGCGCAGCACGGCTGCGATCGCTTCGAGCCGGTCCGGCAAGTGGAGCGTCCCGGACGGGTTGCTTGGGTTGCACAGGATGATCGCTTTCACGCCCGGCGTCGCCGCCAAGAACCCTTCGAGCGCAACGGGGTTGATCAGATAGTCCTCTTCGATCGTGGTCCGGAACGTCACCGGCTCGGCTCCCACGAGCTTGACGATCGCAGGGTAGCTCACCCAGAACGGCGACGGGATCACGACTTTCTCGCCCGGCTTGCAGATCGCGAGCAGCGCTTGGTACACGGACTGCTTCGCGCCGTTCGAGACGAGGATCTCGGTCAGTGGGTCGTACCGCACGCCCTTGCAGCGCTCCAAGTACTGGCTAATGAGCGCACGGAGCTCGCTCGTGCCTTTCACGTCCGTGTACTTGACTTTGCCTTCCGTCATCGCCCGTGCGCCAGCCGCGAGCACACGCTCTTCTGGTGGAAAGTCTGGCTCGCCAACGCACAGCGACCACACGTGCGTGCCTTCAGCTTCCAGCTGCTTCGTAATGCCGTGGATCACGACCGTCTTGGACGACGTCACTTTGCTCAGCAGTGGGTTAAGCGGGTACTTGTCCGCCATGGTCTCGCCGCCAGTCGCAGGGCTCGTCGCTTGCTGCTGGAGCTGGTGCGCGACGGCTGTGAGTGCGTCTTGGAACTTTTGGATCTGCTGCTCTGAGTTCGGATTGAACTCGTAGAGCCCTTGGAAGAGGTCAAAGCTGTCTTTGCACGTGTCGTCGACAAGCCGCACGAGGTTCTGGAAGCCCCGCGTGTCGATCGGCGTGTTCTTCACGCCTTGGACGCCGAGAACGCGGCCCGTGAGGTGCGTGAGGAACTGGCTGCTAGCCGCAAACTCGTCGTGGGCTTCGCACGAAAGCTCGAGCATACGGCAGAGCTCGTCTTCAAAGAGCCGCAAGAAGCTCGCGATGTGGGACGCGTGCTCGCTCGACCGCACACGGACCTTCTCGTACATCATGGGCAAGCCGCGCCACGAGTACTTGCCGCTCTCGGGCCCAAACATGGGGTGCGTACACAGAATCGAGCTCGTGTCCGGTAGGTCGTGGAGCAGAATCTGCTTGGGGTGCGTCTTGACCGACAAGACGTCGACGACCACGAGCCGCTCGAGGAAGTGGCGTGGGATGCTCTTGACCACCTTCTCGAACGACAGAATGCTCACACTGAGCACGACAACATCAAGGCCGGCAAAGAACTGCTCCAAGTGCGTCTCGGCTGGGAAGTACGCGCACCCGAGACGAGCGGCGTCAGCTGCGTAGTCGGTTCGTGACGTCGCGCGGACATTGTGGTGGTGCTTCGCCATGGTCTTGGCCAGGAACTGCCCAAAGTTCCCAAAGCCGTAGATGCCGATCGTGAGCCGCTGACGAGGGGCTGGCTGCGGAACGGCCGCTACGTCGACGTTAGCAGCCACACTTGCGGGCGGGAACGCACCGACTGCTTCGAGCGCTTTGCGCGCATCGCCGAGCAGCTGGCCCTTGGTCGGGTACGACCCGAGGACGCGGACAAACTTGCAGAGCTCCCGCACGTGACGGAGCGCGTTGCCAATATTCGCGTCCGTCTGGTGGCCAATAATGTCGACGTAGAAGAGGTACTTGTACTTGCTTCGGTCATTGTCGTCGTCCACGCTGGCGCTTGTCGTTGACGACGCGGTGTCGGCAAAGTCGGGCGAGTCGGCTGCGAGCTGCTGGGCGGCGGAGAAGCCCCACGGCCGGCTCTCAATCTTGGCCAAGTCAATGTCCCGCAACGAGAACGCAGACAGCGCTTTGTACAGCTGCCCTTTCTCATTGCTGTCAATGAACGAGAAGACGAGCGACGTCTTGAACTCCGAGCCACCAGCGCTCGCACTCGCGTCGAGCGACAAGTCTTCTTTCTTAGAGAGCAGCAAGAAGCGCGTAAAGTTGCTCGCGTCGTCTTCGACGTTGCGCTCGAGAACGTGGAGGCCGTAGTACTCGGCGGCGAGGTCGCTAGCGACAGCCGCAGTGTCGCGCCACTGGTTGTCGGCGAGCATCTTGGCGCTCCCCGCAGTGTCGTACTCGGCACGAGCAGTGGCGCCCATTTGCGCGATCGAGTGCGCACACTGGGCAAGTGCCTGTGGGTGACTGATCACAGTCTTAATGTCCTCTTTCCGTACGCCTGGGAGCGCGAGCAGCGAGTGCTCGACACGCAAGTCGTACTCGGCGACAATGTGGAGGCCGTACTTGAGCAACAGGTCGTAGTTGGCGTGGATCGAACCGCCGAGCGAGTTCTCAATCGGCAGCACGGCGAAGAGCGCGTCATCGTTCGCAACGGCTTGGAACGCTTCTTCGAAGCTCGGGAAGCCCACGGCCGAGACGCGCGCGGACGCACCGAGCAGCTGCCGCGTCGCTTTCTCCGAGTACGCGCCAGGCATGCCCTGGTACGCAACCTTCACTTCGCTCGTCATGGTGAATGAACGTCAGTCGCGACGGAAGGGGTGAGGTGGGTGGGGGTGGTGAAGGAGCGAGCTGTGGGGGCTGGACGGCGAGATCCGAAGTGGTGGCCTGGACGCAAGTCCAAGCAACAGAGAAGGAGAAGGTGGAGCGAAATTTGATCACCATTTGGCCAAACACGAGTTCCGACTCAGGCGAGAGACTGAGGCAAAGCTGAGGATTTCGGAGAATACAATGGTGCCTCATGGGCGAGTGGCAGACACTTATTGTGCCCCATGCAGGATAATGGGCTATAATCCAGTATTTTAGACATATTTTGCCAACGAATAAAGTCCACAAGAAAAAAATGCTGCTTGGATTGCCAAACCATTTGAAGTTCAAGCGACGTCATCGACAATGACGTCGCCGACAGCGACACTGGCTCGACTCGTCGACAGTCGCACATGCGACACAGCGCAACTCGCTTGCAGGTGCACTCAACTCCAGTCAATTCCGGCGCGTCGTCCTCACAGTGGATCACATCCACTGAGATTCACTGCGCATTGAAGTACCGCAAAACCCGCTCGTTGCTCCACCCACCACGCGGACTGCAACATGCAGCGATTGGCCGACGCACACGCAATGTCCTGCGTGTGACGAGCGGCGTGCAAGCGCGTCACCTTGAGCTGGATCGCGTCCAGCGTCCAATGAACAGCAACCGTAGGCTCCGTGACTGGGTCGTTGGGAGGTCCTAATACTGTACGAGTGACTTCAGGTGCAATCGATACGAAAAATGCCCGATCAAGGCCTGTTGACTGGAGGTCTGTGGAGCCATTCGAAGCAAACCTGCGCGGAGAAGATGTGGTGCTGCTCTGGAAAATCTGTCAGCTGGCTCCGTGCGCGACAAGACCTTGTAGTTAGCTCAACTGTGTGTGCCTACGAGCCAAGGAGGCGTGCGCGTGGCCAACGTACTGTATCTGTGACGTGAACCAGTAGAGCAGGAGGCCAATACAGAGACGAACATGGTGTCAACTTCCACATGGCCACCCACAAAATACAGTGTCGGAATAGTCTCTGATGTAACGGATCTCGACTCGTCGACCAACCGCACACCCACACACCCGCAGACCATCAAACACCTCAACGTTCTCTCGCACGCCACGCACCTCCAAGCGACGATGGTCAACGCGTCCATCTCGCCGACGTTCAGCTCCACGGAAGCGACGCTCGATGCGATCAACAATGCGGCCTTCTACCACGAGTCCGCAGCGATTGGGAAGCTCAGCGGGACCCACAAGAACCGCGCGACGCTGGCGCACTACGAGAAGATCTTCCTCTTTGTCGTCGACCCCACGTCGTCGAAAGCAGCGGCGCTCTACAGCTTCGTAATCGCGTGCGCAGCGTTCGCGAGCTGCTTCATGCTCTTTCTCCAGACGCTCGACGGTCCGAACCACCAGAGCACATTCCCAGACTATCCCGGGCTCCCAAACGAAGCCGGGTACGACCTCTCGGACCTCATCTTCACAGTCGTCTTCACGGTCGAGCTCCTCGTGCGCATGGCGATCTGGCCGTCGCTCTGGAGAGAGCACGAGTACTTGACCGAGCGGCGGCTCCGGCCATTCCTGCGCGACGTCTTCAACTGGTTCGACGTTGCAGCCGTCGCGCCGTTCTACTCGGACCTTGTGCTTGGGAAAGACAAGAGCTTCGTGCTCTTGCGTCTCTGTCGCCTCCTGCGCATCTTTAAGCTCGCACGGAACCACTCGGGCACGTACATCCTCCTGCGCGCAATCCACGCGAGCCTCGCGCCGATCTCCATTGCGCTCATCTTCTTCATGGAGATTGTCTTTTTCTTCTCGGTCGTCATGTACATGGTCGACCCGAACCTCGACCGGTCGAAGAACGGCTTCTCGGACTTGCTCACGACCGGCTACTACGTTGTCGTCACGGTCGCCACGATCGGGTACGGCGACATTACGCCGACAAAAGGCAACATGCCCGGGCGGCTCTTCTCGGTCATGATCATCATGAGCGGCACGCTCTTCTTGTCCATGCCGCTCGCGATCATCGGGACGGAGTTCGATCGTGCGTGGAAAGAGCACGCTGAGAGCGTGAAGAAGTACCAGGAGCTCGGTGGCGTCGACCTCGCAGCTGTGAACGACACGGAGCGTGAGAAGAAGCACGAAGTGCTCATCAAGTACGACGCCCCCAGTCGGCTGTACCTGCGTCTCGCTGGCCTCACGGGCGAGGCGTCGCTCATGGCGCAGGCGCTGTACACAGAGCTCGGGAACGACGCGGACTTTAGCGTCACACACACGCTCGAGATCGCGGAAGACCTGCAGCAGCAGGTCGTGAGCTGTGTGACCAAGTGCGACGAACTCGGTGCCCTCGTGAAGGAGATGGTCGTCGCGCACGTTGAGGAGACGCCGGAGAAGCCGACGTGGCGCACGTGGCTGTTTGAGACGCTGAGCGACCCGAGTGCGTCGCTGCTCGCCAAGTTCATCGCCAAGTGGGTGCGGTACTGCCAGATCGCGAGCATGGTCGTGGTCGTGTTCCAGACCATGCCGGACCTGCAAACGTACGGCGAATCGACGCTCTTGTGCGAACGCATCGTACAGCGCTACTGTGACACAGCAGACGGGGTCACGCCGATCGAAGACCCCGGATGCTTTAGTGTCGACAACCCGGCGGTGCGTCTCCGCTTCAGCTGCAGCGACGCGGAGAAACGCAGCGACGAGAGCTGCTTTGGATACGGTCTCAACTTTGGCACGGTCGACGTCCGCGGGCTCACGTGCGACAATGGCACGACATTGGCGACCAAAGTGTCGGCAAACGACACGGGCGACATCGAGACAACGACAGCGACGAGCACTGTCGCGCACTACGTCGGCGACTTGTCCGTGATCAACCCGTTCCGGCTCGACAAAGACCTGTCGATCACAGACCGGAAGATCGCTGTGTGCAAGAAGTGGGAGTGCGACAACCTCCACGTCACGTTCTTTGAGTTTGGGAGCGCGTACGTTGCGGCCGAGTACCTCTTTACGATCACGTACGTGTTTGAGTTTGTCGCCGCACTCTTTGTCGTGCACGACCGGCGTGCGTACGTCAAGAACCCGATCATTGTCGTCGAGCTGCTCTCGTTCGTGCCGTTCTTTGTGCTCGAGAGCTCGCGCCTTGCGTCGACCGGCCCGCCGCCAGTCTACGTGATCCCACCCGGCTCGAACGACGTGCTCACGTTCTTGCGGCTCTTGCGCCTCTCGCGCATGTTTAAGATCCAGCAGAGCATCCCGGTCACGAAAGTGCTCTGGGAGTCGATCTCCAAGACGTCGACGCGGCTCACGATCCCGTACTTTATGCTCATGGTCGTCACGACGATCTTCTCATTCATCATGTACGAGCTCGAGAAGGGCCAAGAGTGCTTCTACGGCCACGAGTGCATCGTGAATGGCAAGAACATGACGTTCCCACCCGAGCTCGTCGGCTCGCCGCTCAACAAGCGCTTCCTCGTGAACCTCAAAGGGAACCTCTCGACGTTCGACGACTTCTTCTCGGCGTTCTGGTTCGTCATTGTCACGATCTGCACGATCGGGTACGGCGACATGGAGCCCGTGTCGCCGTCCGGGAAGCTCGTCGCCGTCGCGGCCATGATCTTTGGCGCGTGCTACACGGCCATGCCGCTCACGCTCGTCGGCTCGCAGTTCAACAAGAGCTACCGTGAGCACAAGCGGCGCGAAGCGCTCTTACGGACCAAGCTCGAAGTGAGCAAGCCGTTTGCGATCCCCAAGAGCGACTTCCAAGCATGGGGCGAGTTTGCGACGAACGCGGCGTTCCGGCGCATGCAGCTGCTCGCAGACTGCGAGCTCGTGCCCGTGCTCCAGCAGATGCGCGACGAAGAGATCATTGACGACGGGAAGAAAGCGAGAGCGTTCGCGACTGCGAAAGAACTCCGGGACACCATCTACTCGGAGCGAGTACGTGGGAACATCCGTGTCTGTCGTGTCGTTGGCTCGTGACGACACAGTCTTGGGGACTCACCTTGTCTCTCTCTCTCTCTCTCTGTGTAGCTCCAGGTGATGAAAGTGAGCGTGATCGTCCATAGCCTGCGCAAAGAAGGCATCCGGCTCGCCGACCAGCAGACCACGGCGCTCAAGAGTATCACGTAGGAGGCGACCCACAAGCGTTGAGCGCAGCGAACCAATGGCATCTTGTACTTGCTACTGCTTCCGTCCCTTGTCTAGATGCGAAAGCCGGACGCTGGGAGCAGGTCAATGCGCTTCTCAACAACCGCTTGCTGGATCGGGAAGACGTTCGAGAGACCGCGCTGCTTGGCTTCACGCAACGCCTCTCTTGCCACGACCTGGAACCGCTCGTTCTCTTTCGCAAGCGCGTCCACAGACTCGCGGTGTGCTGCGATAGCTGCGACGCGTGCGTCCTCGAGGGTCTTTCGGCGCGCGTCTGCTTGCTGCTTCTGGTCCACGGCGACGCGAAGACAGTCGAGGCGCTCTTCCTGGACCTCTTGCGCTGCCTGGCGCTCGATGCACTGCCCAAACGCGCTCCACTGACGCACGAGCTTGTGCGCGCTCTGCGCTTCCTTCTCTGCTTGCTCAGCTCTGTGCTCGAGCTGGAGCCGCCGGCTCCGGCTGATCGCGTCCTTCTCAGCCGCCCGTCGGTCCGCGCGTGCTTGGAGCTCAGCGTCCTCTTTCGCCCGCACCTCTTGGCTCTGGTGCTGCACACGCACGTCTTGCACCACTTCGAGCTTGACGAGATTCTGCGTCGCGAGGTCGATCATGCGCTGTTTGCGAGCCTGTGCAGTCGCACGCTTCTGCCGCTGGAGCTCGTCGCGCTTCGCGTCTCGCGCCTGTTTCTTGCTCTCCTCGGCCTCTCGCTTCCGGTCCTCGAGTCGCTCGTGCTCGAGCTGCGCCTCACGGTGCGCTTTGAGCCGCAGGTTCGCGAGCTGGGTCTCTTGTCCTGCTTGTTTCTGACGGAGCTTCCTCGCCCGCTCGTGCGTCTGCTCGTCCCGAAGATCCTGCTCTGCTTTTTCCTTCGTCCGCTCGCCGTCACGCTTCTCCTGTTGGCCGGTACCCGAGTGAGCCTTCGCTCTCTCAACCAGCCATCCCAACCAGCCATTCCAACCAGCACACACGCTCGCACCTCACGAAGCTCGCTGATGTAGCGCTGTTTGTACTCTTCCAGCTGCTGTTTCTGCACGCGCGCGAGCTGTTCGTGTGCGAGCTGCTTCCGCTTCCGCTCTGCCTTCTCCTCTTCTTCGCCCTGGAGCACCTGTGCAAGCACCTGGCGGTCGAACACAAAGTCCACGAGCCGGTCCTGCTCGTCTAGCATCGACTTCTCCTCCACTTGTAGCGTACGGTGCTGTCGTCGAGGCCAAGACGTAGGACAATCCAAGTGAACCACAGGAAGATCGAAGGACCTAAGGACTGCGCTCGTGCAGTCAAGGCGACGTACATGCACAACGTCGGCGAGGAGCTGCTTGCTCCGCAGTGTCTTCATGCGGTCGGTCTGCTCGTAGAGCAACCGGTTCGCGCGCTCGATCTGCTTCGTGCGGGCTTCCCGCTGGAGCTGCGCCTCCTCTTCGTCGATCTTCTTGCGCGCTTCCTCTTCGCGCTCCTCCTTGTCTTTCTTCCACCGGTCCTTCTTCTTCCGCATGGCTTCGAGTGTGTTGGGCCACTGCGCGGTGCGCTGCTCCGACTTGGCTTTCGTCCCCAGTCGCTTCGCTTCGCGGTCGCTCTGCGCTGGCGCCGACACACTCGCGAGGATGCGCTCGAGCTCATCCGATGTCAGCGTCGACGACGGCATTGTCTGGAGGAGCACGTGGTACTTGTCGCTTGTTCTTGTTGTCGCGACCGAGCAGCTTGGAGGAGGAGAAATCGCCGTGAGTTGCTCAGGTCGAACGGTTCTCGATATAGATTTAAAGTTGGCAAGCTCCAAGTTGGTAGTGCTTGGCATCGAGTCGAATGCGATGGCTGCTCCAAGCAGCACTGAAGACTCACACGCAAAGTACTATCGCTTGGGAAGGGCGACTATGAGATCGACGTCGCACTGGACGACGACAAGAAGGTCGAGCTGGCGGTGGTGCATGCAATAGTGACGTCTAAGAAGCAGTCGTTTGAGCTCCCGTAGACTCGTCGAATGCAAGCTACTAGTATC
>JAASGD010000408.1:0-23334 GCA_023334115.1 Globisporangium megalacanthum
CATGTTCGTGTGCGCTGCCATGTCGGGCGACGCTGTCGTGTAGCCGTCAAGCATGGCAGCTAAAACGTGCTCTGTGCTAGCGGAGTTTTGTTTGTTCACCTCGAAATATTGTTTCGCAGTTGTTCCTGCGTGCAATGTATGGAGGAATCACCACCTTGATACGACTTAATAGTCACTTACCTGTAAAAGGTGTACTCACTATCGTAAACATCCACACAAAATCCAGAGCTGTCCGTGCCCAGCGCGGCATTCAGTTGTCTACCACCCCAGAGCGATAAAAAAATATCGCCAAAAACGTACTGTTTATGACCGATTAAAATGAATTTATGAATGTGGCATGAATGTGAACATTCATGTTCCCTGTACGAAATTAATTTTAGGAGATGTCTTCCGAGGGCAGACGTAGACCTCTTGGGTAGACATGAAAGTACTTTGAATTTCTGGTTTTTTAAGAAAACTTCTTGACATATCTAAAAAGGTCGCATGAAGGTTACCCGAATGGTCAAAAATCAGAAAACCTTTGTAGAAACGATAGACCAAGTCAGATCTCGGAATAACTGGGTAAAAATTCCAGAACTTTCTAAAATTTTATTTTATAAATAAAGTATAAAGTACTAGTATTTCTAATAACGTTACCGTTTGTTTACCGTCAGATATATTTTACGGCGGAAAATATATCTGACGGTAAAAAACCGGTAACCGCCCTTTCGTCATGAGCTCGCCACCTCCATCACCTACGCCTCCACTGGCATCGACCGAGAGTGCGCTGTCATGGGCTGAGGTGCGCGAGATCTGCGGCGAGATGGAGAAGATCTACCGCCGCGACGCACAGAAGGACGCGCAGCGGCTGCGCGTGCTGCTGCAGAAGCGCAAACAGATCACCGCAGCGGTTGAGAGCAAGCAGAACGACAGTGCCAAGCAGCTCGAGCGTGCGGCTTTATGCGTATTGTACAGTTTCTATGCGCAGGCAACAGCAGCAGTGACCGTGTGTCTCACATGTTGCTATGAGCGCTCGCCTCGCACAGACTTGTTGGCGAACCTGAGCGAGTGGGAGGAGCACGAGGCGGCGGCACGCGCGCGCCACGAGCAGGTGCAGATGAAGATCCAGGAGCTCGAGGCGCTCAAGCGCGACATGGGCGCGCAGCTCGAACGCCTGCGCGTGGACGAACAATATCCTCCTTTTCGTCTGATCGCTAGTGTGGGCGGCAGCGTGTGTCTGTCTGTGTACATGTGGGTCGGAGAGAACGAGCTGGTTGGTTGCCTTGACTACCGTTGCGGTGCTGTGCTGGGTGCGCTTTGGACGACGAACACATCAGCGAAGGGGTCGCTCGCGACGCTCCTAAATAAGTACGAAGAGACGCGGCTGCAGGTGGCGCAGTACGCGCTGCAGCACCAGAACGACATCCCGTTCGCAAAGTACGGTCGTCGCGTAGTGTGCAGCTGCTAAGTTCATATTCCGGACACTCACTCTGGTTGGACCTGCTCCCCCTCCCTCCTGTTTGTAGACACCAGATGAGCCTGTACGCATCTGTAACGGGCATCAAGTGGGACTTTAGCGGCGTGACAGTTGCTGGCGGTGCGTATGTGGCAGAGTGCGTCCTCCTAATGCGAACCAGCAGGCGTCTCCTCACATCGTGTTGTCGTCTTCCATCCTATTGCACAGACATCATCATCCCAGCCAAGCAGCTCATCACGCGGTTCGAGATCGACCCAACCACCGAGCGGTTCGCCGCCGCCAACGCGCTCTGGGACCAGATTGACGACGCGTTCGAAGACATTGACACCAGTCTATAGCGGATCCACCGTCGCCCGCACGGTCCAGCGCCACGCCGTCATGCATACTGTAGTCACTTCCTGTCGCCCGAGTCGCGGCCATCGACCGACCGACTCCGACCCGCTAAGAGCGAGCCCGCGACGTCGCACCTGCTTACAACTCGTAGAAGCACCGGTCGCACACGCGCACCGGCACGTTGATGCCAAACTCGGGGATCGACTTCCACTTTTCCGAGCACCCGCCGCACACGAGCCAGCCGCACTTGCGGCAGTTGTGCTGGTCGTACTTTTGCTGCGCATCGCTCGACGACGTCGAGTTCCACGTGAACGGCGAGTCGCAGCACATGCAGCGCGTCTTGGTGCTGAACGGGACCCACTCGGGGAGCTGCGGCTGCATGCGCCGTGTGTCGCGCACGACGCGCAGAGCGCTCAAGTAGTTGCGGCCGAGGTGGTCGCTCAGCATGTTCTGGAACACGGGCACGTGCGAGAGCGAGACGCACGTGCGGGCGACGTGCACTGCTTCGTAGATGCCCTTGTGGAAGTACACGTGCGTGACGCGGCCAGGGATGTAGAGCTCCTTTGGGTCGGCCACGAGCGTTGTCACGAGCTCCGTGAACACTTTCTCCTCTTCGGCACGCGCTTCCGCCGACACGAGCGCCTCTTCTGTCCCAGTCATTCGGTCCATCTGCTCAATCAGGTTCGTTCGCGTGAGCGTCCACGCCGCCACTTGCTCGGCGTTGTCACCCTTGCCGTTCTCGTTTTCTGTCGAGCTGCCACCTGCGGCAGCTTCCCCTCTCGCAGGTTTCGTCTCGCTTGCTGCTGCTGTGAACTGTGGTGGGAGCTTGCCCTTTCGTAGATCCGCTTCCTCTGTCGCCCACTCGCGCTTGCGCGGCCGCCAGAGCGTCTTTGCGCGGTCCTTGAACGCCACGAGATCGTCCGACGCCGTCTCCCGCCAGCAGCCCTTGAAGCCCTTGAGCTCGTCCACGAGCTTCATAATGTTCGACGCCTTGGCGCGCGGGACAAAGTCGTCACGGAGCACGATCGAGTGCACAAAGTCGACACACGACTCGGCCACGTGGAAGTTCACGCACGCCGGCACCGCGTACGCAAAGCACTGGAGGTTCGCAAACTCTTTCTGGAGCATCACTGCGAGCAGCGACGCACATCCAGCGCCGAGCGAGTGGCCCGCGAGGGTGATCTGGTACCCGTCCGCGTGGAGAATGCGCAGCGACCCGACGATCCGGTCCTTGATCCACATCGCAGCTTTCAGCATACCGTTGTGCGCGAACGCATCGACGAACCCGCCACTCGCTTCTTCGCGAGCAGAGCTCCCGGACGCCATTCCGATCTCTTCTGGGTGCGCTTGGATATCCGTGAGCAGATCCTGCACGGACTTGGAGCCTCGAATGAGCAAGAGCGCTGACTTCTTCTCCTTGTTCCCAAGCAGCGCAAACGACGGGTGTCGCACGTCCTGGTTCTGGATGTGGGCGTAGATGAGCGAGAAGCTCTGGAGCTTGCTAATGCGCTGGATGTCGAGCACGTCGAGCTCGTAGATCGCGTGCAGCGCGAGCGGTGCAAACTTGAGAATGTCGGCCAGCAGCTCGTTCGAGATCGGGTCGCAGCCCGCGTGCTCTTCCTTCTCGGACTCGGGACTCGCACCCCGTTCGCCGCGATTCATCGCCATGAAGTAGTACGTCCCGATCGCTGCATCGTGGAACCCGAGGTCGTCGAGGTCGCCGATCAAGCCCTTCAGTGTCGCAAACGACTGCATGAACTCGTTGCGCAGGATGAAACCGAGCAGACCGGCACGTCCGTACTTGCGCACAAAGTCCGCACTCACGACCGCCATCTTTGCAGTCGCCCCCATCGGCGCCGACTTGGCAGCCGCGAGCGTCCCTTCGGCGGCGCGCATGATCTTGTCCACTGCCGTGTCGGTCGATGTGTTGAAGTAAAGCACGAGCTTGTCGTCGAGAAAGTCCCGCACGCGCTCGTTCCGCCACTGCGTGAACTGCTGGTCCATCTTCTCTTTCACAATGTAGTGGCAGTTCATGCAGAGCTTCGACGGGTTCGACTGCCCAAACGCGCGCAGAACCTCTGCGTACGGCAAGTCTTCGCGGCAGAACGACTCGTTGCAGTACCCGCACTGGTACCGAAACTTGGTCATCCCAAACTCTTGCCCGCACACTTTGCACTGCTTCGAGATCGTCGGCTCCGGCGGCGCCAAGTGCACGTCAATGTCGTCGCGACAGCTCGTGACGAGCGCGCGATCGACTGGCGCAAGGTCTGGGAACCGCTTCGAGAGCATCGACAGCACTTCGAACGGGTTCACGTCCGCGCTGGTTGTGTCGCGACCTCCTCTCGACGCTCGTCTCGGTGGAATGCGGTGTGGTGGCAACTGGGGCTCAGCTGAGATCGCCGCTGACGTCGCTGCTTGCGCGTGGTCGAGTGCGTACAGCGACACCTCTTTAATCGACTGGACGGTGCCCAGCACCGCGTTCTTGGACGACTCGCCCGCCATGTTGATCACTGACGACGGCAGGGCGAACGCAGCCGCCGACATTTTGCTAAAGAACCCGCCGCTGGTCTTCGCGTCTGCTTGCTTGGGCGGCAAGCTCGGGAAGAGCTCGCTGGCCTCCTGCTTGTTCGTTGCTGAGCTGCCGTCGCTGGACGCACCCGTTGCGACTCCAGTAGTCGGGAGCTTCTCACTGTCACTCTTCGCCTCTGACGGAAACAACTGCTGCCACTCGTCCCTGTCTGCGGCCTTTGCGTCCGCCGCTTCGTTGGCTTCGCTTGCGGCGTTGTCAGCTATTCGTATTGCGTCGGCTGCGGCAGCGCCAGGCTCCCGTCCGAGCCACACGCGCATGCGCACGACAGTCGCGCGTGTCATGGGCCCAAGCTCGTCCTGGAAAGCGGCCCCGTAGAGCCAGCCGTCGGCGTCGTAGTCCTCGGACTTGTACACGCTCCACTCGAGCGCAGGCAGCTCGGAAGGGCTCGCACTCGCGCCGCCTGCCAAGTCGCTCCAAGGCGGCGGATCGTCTGCGTTCAGGCGCGCCGACCAGCCCTGATATGTAGTCACATGTACACGTGAGTCCTCGTTGACCTCCATAGTCACGCGTATACTGTTAAGAGGTGAGAGAAGTGCGCACCAGGATCGGGTACCAGCGCTGGTTCTCAATCACTTCGCGCGTCGCCATCACTCGAGCCGTCCGGCACAAGAAGCGCTTCTTCTTCTTTGGATGTGTCACCCACCTCTCTGGGTTCTTCGTGCCGTTTTGTTTTGCTTTTTTCACAGGGATCGTTAAATACTCGCACACACTCCTGCTGGGATCGTTAAATACTCGCACACACTCCTGCTGGAAATGCCCTAGCGATATAACTCAGTGATTCAAAGTTGAAGCCAAGAAATTGGCTGCAAAGGCGCGTGCAAAACTCGACAGACGCACAAGACGAAGAAAATGGCCGCTGCGCTCGTCGTCGTGTTCGTGCTCCTCGCGCTCTTCCTCGCAGTGTCGGTGGGTTACGGCTACCTCGCCTGGCGCAACTACCGGTGCGCGATGAGCGATGCGCTGGAGCGGCGCCGCGAGCACCGGGCGGAGCGCGTAACGCAAGACAACTACTGGATTGGAGACCCGCCACCTCCGACCGTAACGACAGCATCGACAGCAGCAGCTTCGTTTGACTATTCGCCCATGGTTGGCGTCGATCCACACGCAGTGGTCGTGCACGTGTACTCTCCGAGCTTCGGCTTCAAGACAGGCGCAAGGAGCGCGTATCGTGGTGACGGCGTATGACACACGACGGCAAGCAGATGCTGGTGGAGTGTTGAGCCAGCTACAGCTGTACAGTTTTGCAAGTGGTCGGTGGATACGCGTCTCACGAGTCAAGATCAGCAGCCTACAGTATCGCTAGAAGGAGTCGCGTCCAAGAGAGTGTCGAAAAGGCTTCGGACGGTGAATGTATGCACAGAACAGGACAGTTGGAGTCTGTAAAGCTCGCCTCCTTCAAAGAGTCAGTATAGTGTATTGTGGCATCTACTGCACATAACGGAAGTGCCTCGTTGTGCTGGCGACAGTGCATTGCATGTGCACGAACAGCGGTACAGTAGCAAGCTGATAATTTTGGGTTCATGTGGCACGAAGAGGTCTGATTCACAGTCTGATCTGGTGGCGGGCTCTGATTGGTGTCGATTTCCGCAGGTAGCTGTTGAGTTTGCTGCATAGCCTGAGGGTGAAAAATCCAATACTGGACGGAACCGCCGCCCTCTCGCGGCCATTTTTCGCGATCTGCTCAAGGGAGCAAAGCGGCCGTCGCGAGAGAGCGAACGAGCGAACGAGTGAGCGAGAGGAAGGGACCCGCAGCAATGGACAAGTTCGCGCTCGATCGGCTGAAGAATGTCATGGACGAGGCGTACGTCGCTTGGTGGTTCTGTGCATGTGCGAATGTGTGTGTGAGGGGGAAGCGAATGGAGACACTTGTGCGATAGAGAGAGGGGAACTGGAAGGGTGTGTGTCTGTGCGTCTCTGTGTGTGTGAGTACTGGGTTGCGTGCGAGCGGTTGGTGGTAACGGGAGTGTGCGTCTCTGCGCAGCAAGAGCGCCGTGAAGGCCAAGATGGGCACGGACGTGGAGCGCAAGATGGAAGACGCGCTCTCGAACAAGAACTGGGGCGCCTCCAGCACGCTGCTGAACGAGATCGCGCAGCTCACCTACGACTAGTACGTACTGTGTATAGCGTATAGCGTGTCTAGTGTGGAGGTGGGGTAGCTAACGTTAGTGGCGTCCCTCCTCTCTTCTCCTCTTTAGCGAGTCGTACAGTGTGGTGATGAAGAAGATCTGGGAAGCGACCGAGTCGCACGCGCGTCAGTGGCGAACCGTCTTCAAGGTGCGTGGCGTTCCTGCTGGCGATGTGACAGTGCGATGGCCTCACGCACGCAATGGGGTTGGGGTTCGGTCGTAGGCGCTGAGTCTGCTCGACCACCTCGTGAAGAACGGCACGGAGCGGGTCGTGGAGAACGCCCGCGACCACATGTTTAAGCTTCGCCAGCTCTCGGACTTTTCGTACCACGACGGCTCGGCTGACAAAGGCGCAGGAGGTGCGTCTGGCTGTGTGGGAGATGGCTAGGCGCTGGCTTGAGAGCTGACGCTGTGGGGCGTTGTCGACGGACGGTAGTGCGGGAGAAGGCGAAGCAGCTCGTGGATCTGCTGAACGACAATGACCTTATTCGCGAAGAGCGCGAGAAGTCGCGTCGGCTCCGCGACAAGTTCATTGGCATTGGCTCTGGTGGCGGCGCTATGGGCAGCATGGGCTCGAGCGGCTACAGCGGCGGCAGCGGCTACAGTGGAGGGAGTGGCGGCTACGGAGGCCGCTCGGAAGAGAAGGGGTACTCGAGTCGATACGACGAACGGGAGGCGAACAAGGGGTACTCGAGCCGGTACGCGGACGACCAGGACGAAAGCCGAGGAGGCGGCGGTCGGAGCTCGCGCCGCGGCAAGGGACGAGGTACGTGGCTGCCGTTTGCGTGCCTGGATACAAGCTGGTTGGTGGTCAGTGTGGGCTCATTTGGATGTGGCAAACGGTGCTGATGACGCCTGCAGATGAGAGCGAGGAGTCCGAGTCGGACGGCGAGGTAGGTTCTGGTAGTGAAGCGTGGCAGTGTCTTGTGTATGGTTGTGTAGCAGTACTGTCGTCGCTCACGTGCGTGCTGGTTGTTGTCGCCAGAGCCGTGCAGCACGACGGACGGCGTCGTCGTCGAAGCGAAAGAGTTCAAAGAGCAAAGAGGTAGGTACACAACCTCCAGGCTGTCGTTGACTCGCTCTGCTCTGGTAGTGCTGCTGCTTACACACATTGTGGTGTTCCATAGGAGGAGCCTGCGCCGCA
This sequence comes from Globisporangium megalacanthum, assembly GCA_023334115.1. Taxonomy (NCBI): domain Eukaryota; phylum Oomycota; class Peronosporomycetes; order Pythiales; family Pythiaceae; genus Globisporangium; species Globisporangium megalacanthum. The sequence goes on from JAASGD010000408.1 coordinate 7,650, forward strand.
GACGAAGGGTCCGTCTGCTGCGCCATCGCTGTTGGACGACGACTTCTTTGGTGCCAGCTCGAGCGCACCCACGCAAGGTACCGACCCTCTTGTGTGGCTGTCGTGTGGGTATTGTTAACACTATTGCTAGTGGGGTTCACTGACTCTTGTCCGTCTGATAGCAGCGCAACCAGCTGCGAGCGCGTTCGACCCGTTTGCGCCGGCACCAGCGGCGCCTGCGGTGCAACAGCAAAGCTTCAACGCGTTTGGTGCTCCAGCTGCGGCTGCAGCCCCCCAGGCAGCGTTCAACGCGTTTGGCGCCGCTCCTGTGCAGTCGGCACCAGCTCCAACGTCGTTTGATCCGTTTGGATCAGCGCCGTCTCCTGCTCCCCAGCACGCAGGCGGCCAGTTTGGCGCGTTCCCGCAGCCAGGTCAGCACCAGCAGATGCAGCAGGCGGCGATGATGGGCGGCAACGCGTTTGGCAGTGCACCTCCAGCGCCGATGTTCAATCAGCCACCGACTGGACAGTTTGGCGGTCAGTTTGGCGGCATGGCACAGCAGCCGAATCCGATGCACGGCGGTGGGATGATGCAGGCGACGCAACAGGCGCGCACAGGGTCGAACCCAGGCATGATGGGACAAGCGCCGCAGTCCAGGACAGCGTCGAACCCGAGAGCTGCGCAAGAGCCGAAGCGGAACGACGCGTGGGGCGCCGGCTCGTCGCTCTTTGACCTCAACAACCTCGGGTCGTCGACGAGCGGTGGCGGTGCTGGCGCCGGTGGACGTCCTGGCCAGCCCGGTCAACCGGTGGCTCCGTCGAGCCAGAACAGCTTTAGCGGACTGGACACGCTCGCGGGCATGCCGAACAAGATGAACTCGTTTGGCGGCGGCCCTGGAATGGGCGGCCTGAACCCAGGCATGGGCATGGGCATGCAGCAGCACCCGAGCGGCATGGGCTTTGGTGGTCAAATGGGCGGCGGTATGCCGATGATGGGAGGCGGCGGCATGCCGATGATGGGAGGTAGTGGCATGGGGATGCAGCCGCAGCAGCAACAGCCAGGGATGGGCGGCATGATGAACCCGAACGCGGGCTTTGGGGGCATGGCCGGCGGCTTCCCCCAGCAGCAGCAGCAGTTCCAGCAGCAGCAGTATCAGCAACAGCAGCAGCACCACCAGCAGCAGCAGTTTGGCAACCGACCGTTCTAAACGCCCTCGCGCTCCACCCGCAGGCAGCTGAAGGAAGCGCTTGGTAGACGAGAGGTGGCGGACGACGACAGCGACACGAGACAGAAGGAGAAGGAGAGGTCGGGATCAGTGAGTACTGTGAATGAAAGCGAGCCAACGCCACGTGTGATGACGACTCTGCACACAAGAAGAGTCCTTGGTGTGGAGCTTGGAACGTGTTACAACGTCGCCCTTCTCGTTTATTTCACGCACTCTTCACTGTAACAGCGAGGAACAACCGACGGACGAGGCGCCCTCGTCGTCCAAAGACTCGACGCTGGGGTCATCCACTCACTCACTCACTGCGCCTGGGAACGAAGCAGCGAGCAGACGACGACGTTGACCAACGTTGCTGCTTCCTTCAGCGCTCATCCCACGCCGTCCGTCGACCGAGAAGCGATGTCACTCGCTCTCTCTCCGACGCCGACGCCGACGCCCAGGCGTTGTTTCTGTCCCGCCATCACCCACCCACCGCCTCTCTCTGCGTTTGTTCACGCAGCGATGGGCGTCCGCCAGTGACGCGCACTCCCTTCCGAGTGCGACAGCGAGCGACACTCGTTCGTCTTCTTCGTCGCCTTCTCAAGTGCGGACTGAACACTCTCCCCATACCACCCACACCCGTCGGCTCACGAGCAGAGCTTCTCCATATCGCTGTCGCTCAACGCGCTGCTCGGCGACTCGGGCGACACGTCCTCCATCTCCTCGTCCTTGTGAAGCACATGTGTCGTTGTTGTCGTCGTCATCTGGTTGCTACTGCGTCCGCTGGCCGCGTCATAGTCCCACGGCGCCGCGGCGAGAATGTTCTTGTCGCTCGACACTTTCTTGAGCGGCCCGGCGGCGTCCTCGCTCGCAGCCTCGTGCGTAGCTGCGACATGGTCCGACTTGCGCTTCCGGAGCCCTTCCGGGTTCTTTGTCAGCACACTGAACGACGACGACGCGGACTGGACCCGCAAGTGGCTCGGGATCGACAGCCGGACCGTCGCAGATGCGGCTACAGCACTGGGCTCGAACCGCGAGAGTTCGACCGCGTCGACGCTCACGCCGAGCATCGCGGTCTCTAATGCGTCATCAGCCTCGCCTGCGGTCGACACGAGCGGCGGCGGCTCGTCGAGTCGGAACGAACTGTTGCGCAATCGCAGCTGTTTCCGGAGCACGTCCCGCGGCTGCGGTGACGACGGCGGCGTCGACGGCCGCTCGCCGAGCAGCGGGAACACTTTAAAATGGCCGCAGTTGCCATTCTCCTGCTGGCGCCGCCGCCGCTGGAGCCGCTCGCTCTCCGCGTCGTAGCTGTCGTCCACACTGTCGCTGTCGCCGTCGGCGCGGATGTCGAGTCCAACTGCGATCTGATGGAGCTTCTCACGCAGCAAGAAGAGCTCGTCGGGGTCACTCACGATGGACTTGCGCCGCGTTACGACAGCCGCCGCTGTCGAGACGCGGATGTCGCGGGTCGCGTTCGCGTTCGTCGTTGTCGTGCTGGTGGCGGCGGCGTTCGCGTGTGGGCTCTTGGTGCTGCTCTGTGCCGCCATTGTAGAATGGCGTGCGGACAGGTTGGATTACGAGGGGCTGCTGGCGGAGGGACGGGGTGGTGATGATCTGCGCGAGCTGCGGTCTCTAGAAACCAAAGTGAATGCTTTGGAAAGAGGAAGGGAGGGAGGAAGGAACCGCGCGGAAGCGGAGGAGGAAGTGGCGTGCACGCACTGCTACGCATGTAGCGTCGATGCGGGCTTTGAGCTCCTCAAAGCCGTGCTTTCGGGCTGGCTGTTTTTCACAGCGCCAAACCGCATGGTTGTTTTTTCGAAGGAACAACGCGACGCGCATAGCCGGTACACGTGGCAAGCGACGATTCGCTAAAAACTTATCGTGGAGAGCGACGATTTGCTGAAATTCAGTCTTGCTTTTCTCCCTTTCCCTGGATTTTGTGAATGTACGAAAATGCAATGTTTCCCTCCATTTTTTCATTAGTGAAATCCTTATCAAAACGCTGTTGGTGAAAAACGTTAGTGCGTGGTATGACTTGCTTTCAGTATTGGAAACACTTTCGTGTTTCCTGCCTGAGTATCTTCATCTTCAGGAATCTACACATTCAACATATCCTCATGAATCAGGTTATGTTGAAGGTGTCGACGTATCTTTCACGGACACGACTCGCGGTCGCTGTTAGTGCGCTCTGTTTGCCGCCCGCTACCGCCCCCGACAAACGCGCACGGTCCGCAGCTACGAAGCTTGGTTGGGGCACGTGGCTGCTCCCGCCACCTTCGAGTCCAGAGGCCGCGACGGCGGGTCGGTGGAGCTGCAGCTTGGCGCGCAGCAGCTCGGCTTCGATCTCGGGCGGCGGCTTGAGCGGTTCGTGTCGCAACGCGTCAATCAACTCGCCGTCCAGCTCCAGTGCGCTGCTGTCGCTGTCGCTCATGTCGTCGCTCTCGTCATCGCTTCGGCCAGGCGGATTCTCGTTTGGACTCGACGCGTCATGACGGCTGCGGTCGCTCACAGGTGGTTGCGCACTTCCACCTCGTCGAAATGCAAACAGCCAGTCCTGTTGGCCAAGCCACTACGTCAACACGACTCATTTCCACAATCACTCATACAAACACTCACCGTCCACGCTGCCAGCCCAGTTTTCGAAGTCTGGGCCTCCGCACTTGGCTCTTTCGCCGCAAACGTCACGTGCTTCGTTGGCGACACGCTCTCCCCACGCTGTTTTTGCTGTTCGTCTGCTGTTGTGGACCCTTGGCTCTCCTCGTCCTCTTCTTCGTTGATCGCGTCGGCGATGGCCGCCCGCGCTTCCCGCTCCATGTCCTCTAATAAGTCGAGCGCTCGCCGCATCGGATGCTCACGAACGAGGTCTTTGAACTTGAGACGCAACGGGGACCGTGTCCGGACATTCGCAAGTGCCGTGAGTCCAAGCGCGTTCGTCACGAGCGGGTCGACGCCGTACTCCGCGAGGATCTCGACACACTCGGCGCTGCCGTCCCACGCCGCCAAGTGGAGCGCCGACTGCCCTGCTGTGTTCGCTGCTGTCAGGTCCGCGGCACTTTGCACCAAGAAGACGACGCAGTCGTAGTGGCCATGCGAGCACGCGACAAGCAGTGGGGTGTTCCCAGTCTCGTCCCGCACGTCAACGTCCGCTCCAAACTCGCACAACATGCGAACTGCGTCCAGGTCGCCGAGCTCGCAGCTGGGCCAAGCAGCACCAAGAGACAGCGAACAACACACGTACGCGTCAGTGGGACGTGAGAGCCCAGCTCGCCAGTCAGCTGCACGTACGCCAAATGCAGCGGCGAGCCCTTCTCGCCAATGTCGCGGGCATTCGGGGAGATCCAGTTCAGTAGCAGCGTCTGGAGGTGCGACAGGTCGCCCTGGCGGATCGCCATGAACGCTGCTGACGGGGTCTCGACGTGCCGTAGCAATGGACGGAGCTCTGGCTGAGGCGCCAGTCTGGCAGTGCTCGGCACTGAGGCGTGAGGGTGTGCATCCTTGTCGCTGTCATTCAGCGTGCGCTCACTTGTTCCAGCCACGTTCTCAAAGAACTTGTTCCAGACCTCACCGACGCGGGCGGGCGACACTGGAGGCGCGTCGCTCTGGACCCGAACGTTCGGGGAGATTGACGCACTGTCGCTGTCGCCAACGTATTCGCTCCAGTAGTACGCTTCGCCGTGCGTCTCGTCAGTCGGAGTCAACGTCCCAGGTTCGTCAGTGCTGTAGTGCGATGCGTACAGTTCGCCCACTCGGTCGTCGTCGTCCTCGTCTGCACGCACAGCACCGTACGAACTGTCGTAGCTGGCGCCGGTGCCCCGCGTCTTGGACTCGACAGCGTACCAGTCGTCTTGCTTGTGCTCCTCCTCCACGTCGTTCGGTTGGTGATACAGCGTCTCGTTCCAGTTGCTGTCAAAGTGTGTCAGCACTGCGACTAAGTGCGCATTCTCCTCGATGCTGGCGCGGAGCTGACGCTGCAGCACGGCTTCGTACTGGCTATGTTCAGCGCGTTCGCGTGCGAGCTTCGCCTGGGTCTCGGTCGCCAAGAGGTCGAGAGTCTCACAGCGCCTCGCCAGCGCGTCGTTCAACGTACGCAGTCGCTCGAGTTCGAGTTCTTTGCTCGCAAGCAGCGCTTGCCAGTGCGTACTTTCAATGCGCACCTGCGAGGAATCAGCAGAGACAGTGAGTGATGGTACATGAGTGCAGTACTTTCAATGAGATGGAAAGGGCGCTCGGATTGACCCCCACCTGTGCGAGTTCGCCGGACGCGTGAGCCAACGCAGACTCGAGAGTCTCGATACTGTTGGTTGCTGCAACGCTGTGCACTGGAGATGGCTCAGAGAGTAACGCGTCCGCGTCTTCCTCAACGATCAATGACTCGGTCTCGTGCGTTATCAACAATGAGTCGTGAGCTGTGTGTGGTTGAGTTGGAGGCAGCTGTTCAGCACTGCTGTGTTGGCTGCTTCCGTCGTCCGGATGTGTCCATCGTGACTCGTGGGACTGTGGGTTGTAAAAGTAGCGATCCCCAGCTTCCGAGACGTACTCGACCCACGCGTTTGAGCTTTCAACGACTGGAGTGTCGTGACGCGCCAGAGAGTCGGATTCGTGCTGCAATTGATCATCACTCTCCGCCTCAACCGCTGCGGGCTCACCACCAACCTCCAATGTGTCGTCACCACTCACAGCAGCGAGTTCTCCGCCTGCTGCGTCGCTCACTAGCGACGAAGCAATCGGAGCGTTCTCTCGCTGACTACTCTGTCTCTTCGAGCTGCTCCAATCGCCTCCAGTGTCGATGTGTGATTGTGTCAACAGAAGCACTGGTGGAGGTGAAGCAGGCGATCCACCAGCAGCTACAGCCGTCGGCTCTGTCGCGCCACCGACCGATACTTCTTCTGCTAGCATCGCGTTGCGCTCATCTGCAGGCGAGTCGTGGTACTCAATATCTCCTTCCGTTCGTGTCGTTGTCAAGTGGCGCTGGGGCTGCTGTGGTTCCAACGGGGCCGTTGTTGCCGTAGTCTCTTCAGAAGGAAGCACGTCCATGCCGACTGGTGTGGCCGTCAGGAGCACGTTTTGGTCACCAGCAGACGTGCCACTCTCTCGCGCGCCTTCTTCCTCCTCTGCTGACGCCCCGCTTTGCAGCGGCTGTTCTCCCAGCGCTTCTGGCGGCACAGACAGAGTCTCCACGTCAGGTGCGTGCATCGCTTTGTCAGGATCGATCTTCTTGGAAGTGTGTCGTTTCGAAAAGCCAGGGCCATACAAACTTCAAGCTGGTTTTTATTCCGGTCCCCAAATTCTCCCATTTTGACATTTTCGACATTCCCATCCACAACAACAAAGTGGCTCTCATCAAGATGAAAGTCCGCGTGCTCACATTCAACGTGTGGTTCGAGCCCGTGCACATGGAGGTGCGCATGGAGGCGATCGGACGCGTCGTCGAGCGCACACGGCCGGCGGTCGTGGGCTTCCAGGAGCTCACACGCGAGTCGCTCGCAATGCTGCGGCGCCAGCGCTGGGCCAAGTTCTACGACTGCAGCATCGACGTCGCGCCGCCACGGTCAGACGCGTACTTTGTCGCGCTCTTCAGCGCGTTGCCAGTGCTTCAACTGAGCACGCTGCCGTTTGCAAACTCCGGCATGGGCCGCGAGCTCGTCGCTGCGCGTGTTGAGCTCGCTCCAGGCCACAGCCTCGTCGTCGGCACATCCCATCTCGAAAGCATGCCCGAGTCGAGCCGCGCACGCGTCGCACAGCTCCAGGAAGTCATGTCCTTTCTCGCAGAGCTTGTCGAGAGCGCGAATGCGTGGACACCCGCGTCGTGCGTTGGCGCGGTCTTTATGGGCGACACGAACTTACTCCGTGCGGACTTGCGTGTGATGGACCCGACGCTCGGCCGCGTCGCGGGGAAACTCGAAGTCGAGCACGCAAAGAGCGGCCGCTCCAAGTGCCGCGTCTGCGACGCGCCGATCCCAAAAGGCGACGTGCGGGTCGGGAAAATCGGCTCGGACCAGCTCCCGAACGGCCGCCACGTGCAGCTGACGATGTGGCACCACGAGCAGTGCTTTGATAAGCGCGCGTCGGCAGACGAGCGGCGGGTCGTCCAGAGCTTTGTGGACCAAGTCCGAGCTGCAGACGCCAAGACGAACCCAACTGGTGCAGTACAGGCAGCTGGGGCTGGAGCGAACCCCACAGACGTCGACCTGGTGCGTCGTTGTCGTCTCGTCCTCTCTTTCTTGCTGGTGGTGGTCGTGGTGGTTAGCTCTGACTCGACTCTCTTGTACGATCGCACGGTGGTGGTAGGCGACACTGGGGCTGCCGACAGGATGGAAGGACCTGTGGCTCTCGGTGAGCGGTAACACGGACGAGAATGGGTACACATTCGACGGCCACGTGAACAGCCACGTGACGAGCCGGGCGTTCCGGAGCCGCCTCGACCGCGTCTACTTTTACCCCGGCGCGAGCGTGCGCGCAGCGTTCGCAGCGTCGTCGCAAGCAGTGCTCGACAGCATCCAGATTGTCGGGAACGAGCCAATCAGCACGAAGCTGTGGCCGTCCGACCACTTTGGGCTGCTCGCGTCGTTCGACTTCGACACTGGCGACAGCGACGACGACGCGGGCTGCCCGACCACCACTGCTGCTGCGTCTAGCGCTTCCAACCGGACCAGAACGACCACAACACCGATCAGTGGGGTGAAGCACGAGGCGCAGGCGGCCAGAGGACACCGCTTGGGAGATGGGGGGACTGGAGGGATGAGTGGTCCAGTCGCCAAGAAGGCAAAGCCCGGAGGCTCCAAGGACACGGCGCTGACGATCGAGTGAGTCTGTTAAGTTGAGATGAGATGTGTCGGGTGTGTGTTGTGTGCGTGCCTGAACTCTATTGAAGAAAGGCACCATGTACGTGTTGATCGTCGCAAGCGACAGCGTCAGTACCCTTGGACACTCGCGTACCGAGCCGCTTCCACCCGCCGCTCGTCGCCGTCGTCGTCACGCTCGCCATTGTTGCTGCTGCTGTTGCTGCTACGGTAGCTGCTCTTTCGCCGCATCTTCATGAGCCCCACAGCGCCGCCCCCGACTGCCGCCTCTGGCTCGCAGGTCTCGTTAAACACACTGGCGCCTTTGCGAGTAGTCGGCTGCTGGTCGAGCCAAATCGGCACGTGCTGCGGTTGCTGGTCGCCAGTCGACGCCACTCGCGTCGCTCGACCGCCGTCTCGGTCCTCTCGCTGCAGCACCACGTACGACCCGTCGTTCATCGCGTCGTCGTCGTTGTTGTCTTCGCCTCCGTCCTTTGCCCGTCGGCTCTTTCCTGGCGCCGAGTGCGGCGGTGGGAAGACGTCAACGACCTGCTTCGTCTCCTCCACTGGCACGGACCGAGGCGGTCGGAGTGCTGCGATCCGGCGAACGTGCGACGACCGACTCCCACGCACACACGTCGCGTCGTTTGCTGTAAAGTGGTCAGCAGTAGCCGTCGTCATTGTGGCGTTGCTGTCGCTGTCGCTCAGGAGCGACCGCAGGCGCCGCTGCAGCGCCGACGAGCACGAGTCCTGGAGGAACCGCGCGAGTTCGTCTGGACGCGTCGCTTTCAGGAACGTGACGATCTCGAGCGACCAGGCGCGTGCCGACGCATTCGAGTGAGCTGCACAAGACCCGAGGAATGGCACGAGCTTCTCGACGCCCAGCACATCGTTCGGTGGCGACTTGGACGGGACCGTGCTGGACGCCTTGCGTCTCGTGGATGGCGCACTTGTCGTCCCTCCACTGGCTCCGCTAGTTAGCAGGTCGTACACGAGTTCAAGACGTGCTGTCAGCTGCCACCGCAGCTTCAAGTTCGCAATCTTCCTTGCTCGCTTCGCCTTGTCGCCACCGCTGGTGTTTGTCGCCGTGTCGGGCTCTTCTGGCGCACTCAGCAACGCGTTGCACACTGCAGTCTTGCCCGCTCCATTCTTCGTTGCGACTACGAACAAGAGCGTCTTGACACGCTCGCGGACGCGAACACTGTCGTTCGCAGTCTGCTGGACAACGCTGCGGATCGTCGAGCCGAGGATGAGGTGGACGCCCCAGTCGCCCCACGGAATCGCGTACTCGGCGCCTCCGACTGCGTCTGTCGGTGGGTCTGCGAGCAGCTGAAGCAGTTCCATCGCAGCGAGACACACGCTCGGCGTGCCATCCAGCAGCAGCTGCTTGGTTAGCAAGCACGTAATCTCCCACGCGCCTGTGAGGTGCGAGCCGCGCGGAGAGCTCACGAACGCGTCCACGAGCTCGTCGATGCCTTGGCAGCGCGCACCAGGCGAGACCGAGGTGAGCAGCGCCGCAGTTTGTGCACCACACACTTGCGTGAGCTTGTGGAGGTCGAGCGCAAGTGCCTGCTGTCGCGCACTGTCGATTTCTGGTGTCGTTGGCTCGCCTGCGGCGTCGCTGCCGTTGCCGTTCGCACTCGGCAGCACTTTGCTGATCTGTACGACGTTTCGTGTGATCGCTTCACGGACTGCGGGCTTGGTCTGCGCCAGGAAGCTCGTGAGGTCGACGCCGACACTGGCGCCGCCACCTGTAGCTTCGTAGATCGCTACGTACGTCGCGATCGCACTATTGCGGACGTCGACGTGCTTGTTCTCGAATGCTGGTCGAATGAGCTCGAGGATCGGCGCAAGATCCGGCCCTGCTCCGCCGACACTCGAAGCTTCTTTGATGAGTACCGTCAAGAGCTTGAAGAGTTCACCGGCGAGCAATGGTGACGCAGCCGTCGCACCAGCTGCGCGAGTCAGCAGCTGGTACTTGTCGATGAGCATCCGACACAAGCGTGCGATGCCAATGTGGCTGAGCGACGCGAGCGCGTGCAGCAGCGTGAAGCAGTCGGCACGCAGGCGCTGCTTCGAGTCGCCGAGCTTCTGCATCACGAGCCCGACGACAGTCTCGAGAATCGCGTCCACGTACGCGTGCGGCGCCGCTACGAGCGGCACAAAGTCCGCGACGACGAGCTGGAATAGCCGCAGCGAACACTGGAACACGCGCGCGACCGTGTCGTTCAGCCCAAGCTCGAGCGCGGTCGAGAGTACACGGAGCGTCTCGGCTGTCTTTGGAAGCGCCTTGTCGGCCGGTAGCTTCCCGCTAGCAGTGCCGACTACTAGGCGTTCGAGCTCACGGACCGCCGCTTCTCGCTGAGCCCACGTCTTGTCGAGCAAGCACCGGACGAGGTCCTCACCGAGTGCGTCAATGACCGCAGCGAACTGTTCTTCCTGGTCGCTCGTCAGTGCTGCGCCGTACGGCAGCGCAGCCGGGTGGGACTGAGCTGCCGTCGACTGCGTCGCAGACCCGCTCGTTGCGGAGAGCGATGTGCTCGAGAGCGCGGGCCGGTGCTTTGTTGACGATCCAGACGCTGTCGGCGGCCGCACGCCGCTGCTCGCAGTGCCTGGACGAGCTGGCTCAGCGTCAAAGTCGTCGACGACCTCGTCCATGAGCAAGTCGGACTCGAGCACGCCCTTGTCGACGAGCTTCGAGATGAGCTTCTGTCGCGACGAGCGCGCGAGTGCGTCGAGGAACGGCATCGCTGCGCTCCGGGCGATCTGTAGCGTGTCCGCGACGATCTGGAGCGACGCCAGCCGCACGCCCGGGTCCTTGTGTTCGCACGCTTGAAGCGCTGGCTGCAGTACGCTCTTGATCGGCAGGAGCCCAGTCGTAGAGCTCTCGTGCACGCCGAACTCCAGCAGGAGCTTTGAGATGAGGCCGAGCTTGTTCGAGAGGTAGACCCCACCGAGCGACTGCGGCGACGCGTTTCGGTCGCACGCGACGATCTCGTCAAGCAAGAACTCGGGGCCGACCGAGTTCGCTTGGCGAGAGAGCAGCAAGAGCGCGTCTTCAGTGGTCACGTGCAGCCGCGACTTGGCGTCTCCAAGCTTGACCAGCAAGCGCGGGATAAGCGGTCGCACGAGCTCTTGCAGACTCGCTCGCGCTTGCAAGCTAGTCTCGGCTGAGCCGTCGAACGCGATCGCGACCTCCATGAGCAACGCGACGCCAGCTTCGTAGACTGCGTTCACGCGGTCTTGGAGCGCCTGGAGCAGCGTGCGCTGGACCGCTTGGAGCAGCACGCGGTGCGGGACCCCGCCAGCTTCGCTGCTTGCGTCCAAGCGCAGCTGACGGGCGTCGACTTGGGCTTGGAGGAAGCTCAGCGCTTCGACACGAGGGGCCCAGGCGTTCGAGAAGAGACACCGCGTCACCTTCTCGCCAAAGCACGCGAGCATGTCGGCTGCGTCGGCTCGGTACTGCTCCTGGATCGGCTCGGCGTACGGCAGGTCGTCCTGTCGCTGCGCAGTCTTGCTACGTGGAGACAGAGCGGGTGCGAAGCCGTCGAACTTTGCGGCACTAGCTTCCTTGGAAGCGACGTGCGCACGCTCGTGGCTGCCCGCCTCGGTCGTGTTGAGACGCTTGCTCGCGCGTACTGCTTCCCGGAGTCCGGTGTTGATCTTGGCTTGGATCGACGGCTTCAGCGGCTGGTTTTGCTGCTTAAAGATCGCCTCGGTCCAGCTCTTCGCTTGCTCAAAGATGTCGTCGACACTCCCGCTCATCTCTGCGCATCGTACAACCCCAAGGGAGACAGACGCTTGGTGATGAGTTTCACAATGCCCTCATCGCTCCCGTCCACCCGTTTGTCTCAGCCACCACACCGCACATACCTGACTGCTCGCATCGGATGAGCAGACACTGGACCAAGAGGTCGACTGATGCTGTCCGGACGTGCACGCTCGAGTTCTCAACTGACGCCATGCTGATCTTGAGCGCGTCAGCGAAGCTCACGCCACTTGACGCTTGGTCGAGCCGGTACTGGCTCGCAATAGCACTCAAGATCTTGATCGACACGAGCTGGTACCGCCACGAGACACTCGGTGCCACGGCTCCTCCTGAACTGCCCGCACTGTCTGCTGGTGTTGGCGACGGCAGCGTCAGCATGGTCTGCCCAATCTGCGCTGCTAAGAACCGCGTAAGCTCCATACTCTTGCAGATGAGAAAGAGGAGCGACGCGACCGCTTCGCTCGAGTCCTTCTCGTTCGCACTCGCACCGCGAGTGAGCAGCGCGGCAGCGATGTCGCCGATAACTGGCCGCTCGCAGTGGAACGTCGCAGTGTGGAACTCTTTCTCGCCCATGACAGCGCCGAACGCTGTCTTGAGCAGTGTACTGCAGCAGCACGAGGTGACTTGAGCGACTGCGTCCTGGAACCCCAGCGCGATCATGTGGCACGCGCCGTCAAAGAGCTTGATCGTCGCACTTTTACTCGCGAGTGTGCGCTGGAAGCAGAGACTGGCGTCCGTGATCGCACACACACGGTGCTTCCACGCCTTACTACGAAAGCTCCGGCTAATGTCGCTCCCAAACGCGCTCTTTACACTGTCGAGAGTGTGTCGGCGCGCGTCGTCATCATCGACGTCGTCGTCATCACCGACGTCGTCGTCATCTGCTGCTTCGATGCCGTTGCCCGACTCATTGTTGTCACGTCCGCCACCGTGTTCGTCTGGCAAGAGCGTCACGAGCATCGCTGCGTCCGAGACGTCGACTGGTGTTCTGCCGTCGTGGTCGCACGCGTGGACGTCTGCGCCTGCCTCGAGCAGGATCTTGACGACTCCGACGTGGTGCTGTGCACACGCAACGTGGAGTGGCGTGAGGCCGTTCCGACGCGTGCCCGAGAGCTCTGCATTGCACTCGACGAGGAAATTGACGACGTCGTCGTGACCCTTGAAACTTGCAATCTGGAGCGGCGTGAACACGCCAAGGTCGCCATCGCGCGGCTCGACGTCGGCTCGGTCGCTATAGTCCGTGTCAATGTCGGCGCCGTTCGAGATGAGCCACTTGACGAGCGGGAGCTTCCCGCTGCTCGCAGCGTAGAAGAGTGGCGTGTGGCCGAATGCATTCGGCTCGTTCAGGCTCGCGTCCGCGAGTCCGTCAAGCATGAGTAGAAACTTGCATGCGTCGAGGTTCCCATTGTCACACGCATAGTGGAGCAGCGAGTTCTTCGTCTTGGGCTCGAGAATTGCAGCGACTGCTGCCCGCTCGTCGGCTTTCGTGCGTCCAGTGCGCTCATCGTCTTCGTCGTTGTCGGCACCATGGAGTACGAGCTGCAGGCAGCGCTTGACAGCCTCAAACTCGTCGTGTTGCGCAGCGAGGAAGAGTTCCTTGAGCGTCGCTTTCGTCTGCTGTGCGCTATCGCCACCGTCACTCATCATTCGTTCAACGCGGACGCGTCCACTCGAGAAGAAGCGCACTCAGTCAATCAGTTGCGTAACTTGGAGGTGAAGGTGAAGGTTTGTGTTATGAGTGGTTGAAACATTTTTAGAAGCAATCTTGAAAAGTCGCAAAGCCTGGATGAAGCTGACGACTTTTCAAGATTGTTTGCCATGCTTCCAGCCTTGGAGGACTGGGCCTGTGTGCGCAATGCGCACAGCGACTTGCGGCTGAATTTCAGGGTCGCCAATTATGGGAAGCGGAGGTTCACGAAGCACATGCATTGGTATTGTTCGCTATCTATAGTCAAAAGCGAAACACTTCGCGACAACAGATGCAGGCGGGCATGGACAGACCTGAAGGAGCAACGTCTGCGTCGTCGGCACTTGATACTGGACCGAAGGGCAAGCAGCACTTCCTTGCTTGTCTCACCACGAAATATACGGACAACACCGTCTACACGTTGGAGAGAGCTCTACTTCATTGCTCTGCCGCTAATTGGCGGAAGTGATGGCGCACGAACGGCTGCCTGTCATGCAACAGCCGCCGACGGCATTGAAGGACATGAAGAGCGTTCTCGATGGCGTCACGTGGCCAGGTCCGGGCGACGCTACATGGGTAGCAGTGGGCGCGGCCATTTCACAACTCGAGGTCTCTGAAGAACTGCGCCGGCGCAAGCGGAACAAGTCCACCGGACCCGACGGCTTACCGAACGATTGGTATCGGGACTACGCTGCAGCTGTGGTTGCTGCTGACGCAACTTTATGGTTGTGGTTAGCTACGCGCTGTCTACCCAGGCCCTTTACCGATGCGCACATGCAATGCCTTAAGAAGAGCCCGACAGCAACACACACGCTTGACCATCGGCCCATCGCGCTGCTGAACTGGGATTACAATATTTTGCTCGCGTTCTCGCGCATTAAGTCCAGCCAGCTCTGGCAATCTTGGTGCATCCCATGCAGTCGGGCTTTGTACCGGGGCACAACATTCACACATCGATTGATACCTTGATGAAGGTGCAGCAACTGTCGGCAGACTGTGGGGCTCGACTCAGCTATGTGCCTGATGCTTGATTTCGCAAAAGTCATACTATTCCTTGGATCGTTACTTCGTCGCTGTGGTGCTCCATCGAATGCGATTCCCGCCGCTCTTTGTCAGGGTGATTGTGGAGCTTCACAGTGGCACAGAAGGGGTCTCTTGAGGACGACTACGGATTCAGTTTGGATACCAACCGCCTGCGGCGCCGGCCAAGAATGCTCGCTGGCACCTCTCCTGTTTGTTTTCGCATTCGACGAGCTGTACCGGGAGGGCGAGTTGGTCAGCATGTCGGGCGTGTCAATCCCGATGGCAGGCGCGAACACGGGGTTATGCGTCAGCGGTTGCGTCAACGCCACAGCCCTCTACGCTCGCGTCCCGGAGGACAAGGCCACGTACGTAGCACTGCTGGGTCGGTTTGTCAACGTTTCACGACTGCTAGTCAACCTCTCCAAGTCTGCCATATCATGGAGAGCTACTGGTAGCAGCGGCGGCAACTCGTACTAATTACTTGGTGTGGCTCGCACAAGCAGGAGCCGCTAGCCCAGGAGCGGCTGAGACTGGGAAGGTAGTGCCCGCCTCGCCCGCCTCCTATACAGGGATAAACCAGTGTACCGGTGGTGGCGAAGTTTGTCGAGATGGTTTTTCGTTCTCTTCGTCAACGGGGGCTCTCATGGGAATATGGAGTCGCGGGGCGAGTGATCGCTTGTATGGACTCGGCAGCGTTGAAGATCGCGGGGGTCTGGATCGGCAGCATGTCTTACGCCGACCGACGCGCAACAAACAACTCTGCGTAGTACCAAGTCCTCCTACATGGCGTCGGACACGCGCACCAAGCTCAATACACACCACAACACGTCGTGGGGATATCGAGTAGATCCAAGCATGACCACAGGCCGCCAAAGAAGGCTTGGCTGGCGTGGCAATATTCTTTAGAGTTTAATCCAGAGTTACTCCGGGATCCCCGACAGATCCGAGTTGCTAGCAAAACACTTACACTGGATGATTTTATATTTGAACCACCAAAGATGTCCAATTTAAGTAGTTTCTAATAATATTCGTTTTTAACACCCAGTCACTGAGTCAAGGAGGCGAAGCCCCATACAAAGATTTAAATCTGAAAAAAACTTTTTGAATACTGCTCAGATCAGCGAGGTTAGACACCCATATGAAAGCTCTTTGAGATACAAGCAGGACCATTCAAACACATTTCCTGTCTGATACGTATCATCTGAGCTATGGCGATTTCAAAAATCTTATAATCTGGCAGCTCG